>LOEQ01008440.1:62692-88169 GCA_001685075.1 Bramus lutescens | reverse complement strand
AGCCATCTCTGCTTGGGACTGGCTGCACCCAGAGCCCACTGCCTACCACCATATGGCTTTTATTATCATCAAAGCATTTCCTACCTTCCCGCAACCAGATTCTGGCTGAATTCTTATACCAAAACAAGCAAACAAACAAACAAAAAAACCCCATGATTTCTTTTTCTCTTTTAAAATTTCTTCTTAAATTTTCATCCTATTTTTTTTCCTTTTTAATTCCTTTGTTACCCAACTTTTTAATAGTAATTTAATTTAATTTAGTAAATATCTAATAGTTATACTTTGGAGCTAATATTTTTTGCTGTGTATGTGTGTGTGTTTATGTATGTGATCAATTCAGGTCCTAATGATTGCCTGTCAATCACCCAAACCTACTACACTGTCTCTCCAGTGCCTGAGCTGTTTCTTAGAATCCTTATACTTAAACATTTATCAGGGCTCCACCCATAATTTCCCAACTGAAAATTTTCAGCATATTTCACAGCAGGTTACTGTAGGAGCCAGCCATGATAAACTAAATATGAACAATTCATCCAAAGGAACTTCTTTACTTCCAACAATTATCACCTGCCAGAGTAGGACTCAGCCATTGACAAATTTAATAGACAACTAAGTCTCAGTAGTTTACCCTGAAGTAATACCTGGTTGCAGGAAGAACCACAAACTGAGATTACCCAAGCACCACCCAAGAACAGATCATCCAAAGGAAATGCCTAACATTCCAACTGCTGTAGATAGGACCACCTGCCAGCACACACTCACCAGGACACCCCCACCTTTCCTACTATAAAAACTGAGCTCTGGGCTCTACGTTGGACATGCAGAGAGACCGAGTTTGCAAACTTGCATAAAATAAAGCCTCTTTGCTTTTACATACGGGACTAAGTCTCCTTGTTGGCTTTTTGGGGGTCTTCACGGATTTGGGCATGACAGTTATCCTCTTCTTTGTCCATAGCCTTTGATAGTTTGTTGTAAATATGTCTTTAGAATTTGGAAGGTTCACTCCAGCACTGTCTCTTCTATATGCATTAAAAAATCTGATTTAATTATCTTATAACCTGGGTTACATTAACTTTCACCAGTATTTTTCTAGTCACATATTATAAAACACTACTTCAGTTTTCCTTAATAATTCAGCCTCATGGAGTCACTCAATTTTTTTATAATTATCATTATCCAGTTGAATTACATTAATTATAGATTTTTGTCTTTATGTGCAAATTTTTGATACTTATTTTTAGATCCTTGATTTGCTAGCAAATTTATTTTAGGATGTTCTAAATATCTCATTTGAATTTCATATGAGCTGTTTCCTGCTATTGTACCATCTGTGAAGATGAAAAAACACTTTCAATCTATTCCTTTATAAATCTTTTATAATGACCATTGAGAGCACATGGTTTAGTGTTTTCCCTTCAAGCAAAATATACCCTAAATGGCAAAAGTTTTCTCCACAGTACTTTTTCATTATTGTTTGTTTGCTTTTTTCTAAATCTGTTCTATTTCTGAAGTACAAATTTAAACATAACCACCATTTCTGAGACAAAGATCCAGAGATTCTATATTGTTTTAAAAGCACTTGTAAAGTGTAATGCGCTATTCAAATATATTGCAGCCTTTTTACTGCCATAATTCAGGGAAAATGTTAAGAGTTTCATGGAAAAGATTTTCTTTTTTGAAAGGTTTGCTTCTCAGAACCTGGAAATATGTATATTTGTGTAAAGGAGCATCAATTCAGAAATAAAGTAGATTTAATGGGATCCTGCCTATTTACTGCACTTTTCTGGCTACTCACTGCACTTTTAAAAAGTATAATTTAAAAAGATATATTCTCTCAGTCCTCACTTATATTTTTTAGAAAGAGATAAACCATATTATTCAAGCATTCTTTAAAGAACTTAAGCAGCTTTTAAAAATTGTAGATTTTTTTAGTTTTTGAAATTTTGAAATGTGTGTGAGCTGGGCAGTGGAGGCACAGGCCTTTAATCCTAGCACTTGAAGTAAGAGGCTTGTGGATCTCTGTGAGTTTGCGGCCATCCTAGTCTACAGAGCGAGTTCCAGGCCAGTCAGTGCTGTTACACAGAGAAATCATGTTAAAAAATGTATGTGAGATATTTTGATCATATTCTTCCTCAACTACCTCCCTCTAGCACCTCTCTGGACTGATCCCCACACACACTTTTCCTTCTAAATCCATGCCTTCTTGATTTACATACAAATGAATACCCTCCCTAATTCCTGTTAGTGCTGCTCCTGTACAAATGGAGATTCACTGAGGCATAGGAAACTACCAATAAAGAAAAGTGACTCTATCCCTAACAATCTCTGTAGCTCCTCTAGCTCCATCGTGGAGACAGATTTCTCTAGCCATGGTGACATTCTGTCAGGCATGATATTGTGGAGTTACTATTTAGGTACCCATGGCACTTTTGAGTTCATGAGTGCAAAGGCCATGACATCTGTAGAAGACATCATTTACTACTTCCTTCTTTACCTTTCCATCTATTCTGGTTAGCTCATGTCTTTTTATAGGTGAATTAATTTACCTAATACCATTGTATTAAGAGATATTAATATTCAGTGATGGTTAGCACCTGTTAATTTGGGGGGTTTAGTTTGTAGTGATAGTATTGTACGTGTGTTTTCCTTCTTTGGGTTTTTCTGCTATGGGATTATCTATTGCCTGTGTTTTGTGGGTGTAGGTAGCCTCTTTAGGTTTGAGTTTTCCTTTTGGTACTTTCTGTAGGACAAGATTTGTGGATTGGTATTGACTAAATCTGGTTTTGCCATGAAATATCTTGTTTTCTCCATTTATGGTGAATGAAAGCTTCGCTGGATATGGGAATCTTGACTAGCATCTGTGGTCTTTTAATGTCTGCAGGACCTTCTGACTTTCAATGTTTCTATTGAGAAGTCAGGTGTATTTCTGATAGGTTTGCCTTTATATGTTTCTTGGCCTTTTTCCTTGCAGCTTTTAATATTATTTCTTCATTCTATATGTTTAGTACTTTGATTATTATATGGTGAGGGGAGTTTTTTTGTTCATTCTTTTTGGTGTTCTGTAAGCTTCTTGTATCTTCATAGGCACAGCCTTCTTTAGGTTGGGAAAGTTTTCTTCTATGATGTTGTTGAATACATTTTCTTTGCCTTTAAGCCAGACCTCTCCTTATATTCCTTTCATTCTTGTGTTTGGTCTTTTCATGGTGTTCCAGATTTCCTGGATATTTTGTGTTAAGAGTTTATTGCATTTAACATTTTATTTTATTTGATCAATGGATCTATTTATTCTATTGTTTCTTTAATACACCTGAGATTCCCTCTTCTACCTCTTGTACTCTGTTGGTTATGCTTGCATCTGTAGTTCTTCCAGATTTTCCGTTTCCACAATTCCCTTGATTTGTGTTTTGGTTATTGCCTCTATTTCAGTTCTCATATCTTGGACCATTCCTTTCACCTGTTTGATTTTTTTCTTTCTTAAAAAGGATTTGTTGATTTCTTCCAATTTTTTGTTTGCCTTTTCCTCTACTCCTTTAAGGGAATTTTGTATTTCTTCTTTAAGGGCCTTTATTATTATCCTCATAAAAATATTTTTAAGGTCACTCTCTTTTGCTTTGTCTACATGGGATATTTGTGTCTTGCTGATGTAGAACCACTAGTTTCTGGTGGTGTCATATTACTCTTTACGTTTTTGCCATCTGCCCATCACTTCCTCTACTGGGTGCAGGTGGGGTCTGCACTTCAGGGGCTTCCTTTCCTCCAGTTGATGCAGGTGGAACTTGTTGCTTCCTCCAGGTTCAGGAATGTCCATGCTACTGGTGGACTCTGTTATGGCTCTGTAGCACCTCGAGGTGTAGGCGGTACCAAGACTCTGGTGGTCGCAGAGGCCATGGGGGCTGGTTGGGGGTATGGGTAGGCTGCTGCCAGTTAGAGTGTGGGATGTGCCTCCAGGGCCTAGGGCCTAAAGAATATGATCCTCCAGCTGGGACCCAGACACACACCTCTCCAGGTGCATTCAGGCCAAGGCTCTAGTGGTTACAGATGCCATGAGGGATGGTTGGCGGTGTGGGAAGCCTGCTCTGGGGCTTCATTGGCTGGGGATACAGCAAGGGGTGTGTCTCCAGGTGCTAGAGGGTAGGTCTCTCCAGCGTGGAACCCAGACTCTCACGTATCCAAGTATAGGCATGGCCAAGGCTTAGGTGGTCTCAGATGTGGGGTAGTTTTGACTGTGAGGAGGCGTCTGCCAGGTTCCTTGGACTCTGATTGGTGGGCTGAGGCATAGGCTGTGTCTCTGGATACTACGGCCTAGAGAGTATTGTGTCACCTGATTCCACTAAAAAGCTTCTTGAATTTACTTATAGCCTATTTTTATATTTTGACTGTTAGAAATCTTTCCTCCAGTATATTTGTAGTTAAACAGGAAAAGAAAGATGACACGGATCTCTCTCTCTCTCTCTGAAAAGGGGCTTACTTTGTGCCTTATGACAGAACTTGTTCAAAGATTTGTTTTCCTTGGCAGCAAGCATGGTGAAGCCTCAGAGGTTTGCTTAACTCTTGCTTATGCCTTCTCATTATCATGAACTATAATTATTTATCTCTTTACTTTTAGTTAATTTAATCTACTCCAGTCATTGTTCGGTCCCATAGTGTTGTCTTTCTCCTCTTCAAAACTCATAGTTGAAAACATCTCCTATTAAGTTAAAGCTCATTTTCTTACTACTTTATGGCTGAACACAAACACATGATCATACAGCCAAAACAACGCAAACAGCAGAATGCTATACAATGAATAACACCCACCCTCACCACCATGAACATCTGACCCATCTCTTTGTATTGTTAATAGTAATGCCTCATAAGAATTTTGGTCTGTACAAGTTTTACAGAATGTTTAATCATTGTTATCATTTTGCTTAAAAATTGTTTACTGAAGAGGATAAATTACAATTGAATATAATTTTTGTTAAAGAATATATTTTGCAGGGAAGACAGTAGACTATATAGAATCCATTTAATTGAAGGTCATAATATAGGACAATAGCTTCATATTTTGTTTTGTTTACACATAGTCTGTAGCCTCAAGCAATTTCTATCTTACATTTTAACTAAATGTGTGAAACATAAAGGTGGATTATCAAAAGATATATGAAGCTATTGGGGGAAGTTTTGTTTGACAGTACAAAAGAACATGCTTGTCCATAGTGCACAATGCCCTGGTTCAATCCCTATCAATCACTTCTCTTCAAAACAATAAAAACATATAAAACTGTTGAAAATTTAATTTAAGCAAAGCAGATGAAACACTAAATGGAAGAATAATTACCTAAATATTATGTAAGAAATGAGTGCTATTTTCATATTAGATTCTATGTTTGGAAGTTGTCAAAAAGTCATTTTTTCTATTGTAAGTATTTACAGCACAATAAAATTTAGTTTTCTTACAGTTAATATGCATGAGATGTTTGCAAAGGTGTGTGATAGTTATTCTGTTTGATGGTTTGTCTTTGTTCTTGCTTTGTCTTTTTTTAACCCAAATCACTCTTAATGAGATTGAACAGTATTCCAGTTTACAAAGCAATTGGATTACAAAGTTTTTATGAGTTGCAATTCTGAGACCGTCTTTCCTCATAGAAACTAAATTTACTGATTCACATTTTCTATGGTCACAGTCCCTGTAAAAGCATTTTCTGTTTGTCAAGCTTCCATGTGAGTAGGACCACACAGGTGTTCTACTGTGTGCTGAAATACTCTACAGTGTATATGATGAACTGGTGTTTATGCTCTGTACTTTGTAAAATGTGACCAACATTGGTAAATAGCACAGAATGATAAGTAATAACTGTGCATTCTTGTGGATCTGTGAAGGAGATAATAGCTTTGGCCAAACTCTAGGTATTATTTAGTTACAGTAGAATTGATGTAAAGAACAGAAACACAGTATGCAAACATGACATTTTAATATCCTTGTTTTGATCCTTTCAAACAATAAAACAGATGCAAAACTATGTACCCAGGGCCATAGAGTTACAAGATTAAATTCCTTTTTTCTTAGTATGAATAACATTTAGTATTTATTTTATGTGTATGTGTGTGGGTGTGCAGGAACACACGAGGACATAAGCTTGTAGAAGCTGGCTCCCTGTGATTCGCAGGGATCAAACTGAGGTCATAGGGCTGTTGGCTATCATCTTAGCCTGCTGAGCCATTTTGCTTTCTTAAGTTATGCTCAAGGAATGATTAATCCAGAGTCATTTAGTACCAACCATGAACAAAGGTATAAAGTATGCAAGTAACTTTGGAATAAGTAATTCTAAAATATTTATACAGCACAAACTGAAGACTTTTGTTGTGCAGTTTAGTTAACAACACCCGAACTATTTGAGTTCATATTTGGTGGGATTTTTTGATCTGGGTATTCGTAAAAAGAAAAAAGAGATTTAATTAATTCCACAAAATAGTAACTCATATAAATGACGTGAAAAGTCTTTGGATGAAGATCTGTGCTTATTTCAAGTATTGTCAAATGTATTTGAATGTATATGGAGCCCTGAATATTTTGAATGCCTGTGGTCAAATTGACTTTTCCATTGTAATATGGAACAAGTAACCAAGCTACTCTTTCAAACAAGTCGTTAACCTGATGTTGAAATTTGTGCCCAGAATACAATGAATCTCCCAGTCCCTTTGCTGATTTCCCAGGAATTCACTGTCAGTTTCTGTAAATGATGGCAGTGAACCCATCCAAAGGTCAAATATGCTTAGACTTGTCAAAAGTTAATGATTATTGGTCTACCTTGTAAATTAAACAACTCTGCTTTCACATAGAAACTTTGTTTATTCTTGTTGCCGTTTCCACAGTTGAGAGGAGTTGAAGCATTAAGGAAGGATTAGACAAGGTTATAAACCCATGGATGGTTATATTTATTTATTTGTCTAAATCTTTATTGCATTGTTATCTACTCTGTCATTACTAAGGCGTGTGACTGGTTCTCTATGCCAGTATCACTGGGCTTGCTGATTTTCACAATGCACTTGGAGGAAACTCAACTTGGATCCAAACTCTGTTACTAATTTCAGAAAAATGCAGAACTTCCAGTGTTAGAAAAGACTCACATTAACCACTTCCCACAACCCTGTATATGTGAACTTATATCATAAAATCTTATTACTGATCTTAAAAATAATTAAAAAAGTTATAATGGTACACAAAAATACTTCCAGTTGTGTCTCACAAGGATATATTATAAACACTGCATTGTGTACTATTTGACAATATGAAACATTATATATTTGTGTGTGTTTTGGGTAAATTCAACTTTAAGAAACCTAACACAAATTAACTGTAATACATTCGCTTGTGTGCATTATTTCCATTTATCTGAAATTATAATCTCTAAGGTTCTTATAAATCTTTCTCTTTGATATTCTTAATAATTTTATGCTATGATTTTTGTTTATTGTTTTTAAGGTAAAAGTTTAATATAAATTCTAATTCTAGATGTTGAAATTGAATATCCCCTTTGGCTAGTCAGGCTATGTTAAAAATTAATTTATAATTTCTTATTTCCTTAAACAGAAAAAAAAATACACAAAGCACATAAACACACATACCACAAAGAAAAATAATTCTTAGCAGTGGATGTAAGTTGTCAGTCTACTAATTGGATTGTAGCACATTAATGATGTTCACTCTTAGCAGTCCTTTTGGCCACTCATGTGAAAGAAGAAAATACATTATGTTTTCATTGCTGCATCTTTTTCTGTAATATCTGACTTTTTCTCCATTGTAAATTTATCTCTTATTATGTAGGAAGCAAAGAATGTAGAACACGTCTTAAGTTTTTAAGTTAATTAATTTATTTTATATCCTGGCCACAATTTCATCTCCATACTCTCCTTGAATTTTCAACCTGTCCCTTTCCTCTGTCCTTCGCCCCATCTACTCCTTCCCTGTTTCTGTGCAGAAAGGAGCAGATCTACCGTGAGTATCAACAAACCATGGATAATCAAGTTACAGTAATCCTAAACACTTTCCTTTTTACTAAAGCTTTACAGGGAAGTATAGTATGAGGACTACATACCCAAAAGCCAGCAAAGCACTAGGGATAGACTGCCATGGGATTAACTCGCACTGTTAGGAGTCCCATAACTAGATCAAACTACACAGATATCACATTTATGTGAGGGGCTTAGTTCAGTCCCTTGCACGTTCCCCGGTTTTGGGTTCCTACTCAATGAGTTCCTATGAGTCATGTCAGTTGTTTTGTGGATTTCCTTGTAATGTCCATGACTCTTCTGGCTCCTCAATCCACCTTCCCTCTCTTCTGTAGGATTCTCTGAGCTATGCCTAATGTTTGGTGTGGCTCTATGTTTCTGTTTCCATCAGTTACTAAATGAAGGCTCCCTGTTCACAGCTGGGATAGTCACTGATCTGATCACACGAAAAGGCCAGTTAAGGCTATGTATCCACTATTGCTAGGAGTCTTAGCTGGAATCATCCTTGTTGATTTGTGGGAGTTTCCCTTGTATCAGGTACCTACATGAACCAAAAAGTTCCCTTTAAAGTATTTTCCTTGTCCATTCACTCCCAACCTGATTCTTCAAGGTCCCATCCTGCCCCGCTCCCAGTCTACCTAGGAGATCTCCTCTGTTTGCTCTTCCAAGGGAAGTTCATGCATTTCCCTTTGGGCCCTCTTTGTTACCTAGCCTCCTTGGGGTTGTGAATTGTAGCACGATTATCCTATACTTTATAGGTAATATCCATCTACGTGTGAGTTCATTCCATGTTTGTCTTTCTGGGTCTTATTACCTCACTCATTGTGTGTGCTTTTTTTTTTTCTGTTTCCATCTATTTGCATTCAAATTTACTCAACCAAAGCATGGATGAAAAAAAAAAAGCGGTACATTTGCCCAATGGAATATTTGTCAGCACTAGTTTACTTTTGGTCATTATATTTTTATCAAATAAAAAAATGAATGTATATGGGGTTTTTAAAATGCCTTAGTGACTAATGATGCTTGTTCCCAGGTTGAGACCCTGAGTTCTTTCCCTTAGACCCACATGGTAGAAGGAGCAAATCCATTTCACTAAGTTGTCTTCTGATCTCCACAGGTACACAGACACACACAGACTCACACAGACACACACACACACACACGCACACACACGAATACACTTACACACTCAGAGGCACTGCGGTAAATGAAATATAAAATCAGGAACTCTGTTATAGTTATATAACTATATATGATAATTAACTATAAATTATAGTTAGTTATTCTGCATATATATTTAATGATTATAGTCACCTCATTTCTATGCTTCTATTTCATATATGAATTGGAAACCATTAACAAAATTATAAAGCAATTAATTAAACATTATGTGCTAGGTATTTCATTGATCATTTGTGCATTTAGTTCTCATAATAGAGAATAATTCAGTTAATATCATTGCATTTCGTTTTCTGGTGAGTATAAAGTTGAAATAAATTAAAGAATTTATTCATATTATCACAGAGCTCATAAATAAAGGTTTGAATAGCATTGTTGTTGCCCCTCTCTATAGATTTTGGGACTCTCCATTCTATGTTAGGAGGACTTTTTCCTTTTCTTATATCTTCACCTGCAACATTTAATGCAAGATTGATCATGTCAGTGTTTTTCAACCTTTAATTCAGTTCCTCTTGTTGTAGTGACCCCAATCATTGTTGATACTTCATAAATGCAATTTTGCTACTGTTATGAGTTCTATTTCTAATATAAAAATCTGTGTTTCCTGATGGTTTAGATAACCCCTATGAAAGGGTCACTTAACCTTCAAACGGGCCACTATCCAGAGGTTGTGGACCAGTGATTTATACTTAATAATAATTATTAAATAAATCATCAGAAAATTTATTTATATGAGTTAATATAACACAATTTTACAATAAAATAACCATTATTTTAGTGTCTTTATGATGTGTATGTGTGAATCTGCTTATGAGTGTGAGACCAGAGACCATTCTCAGTGTCAGCCTTGTTTCCTACTGTACTTGAAACATAGACTCTTCTTGTTCACTGCTGCATATACCAGGCTTGTAGACCCTTAGCTTTTATAAAACTACAGTCTATACCTCCCAATTCCCAGATAGCAACTCCCAGGCAAAGTTGGAATTATGCATGTGCCACTGTGTCTGGTTCTTATGAGATTCCAGGCCATCCAGCTTACACCTGGAGAGCCTTATTATTATTCTGGTAGCTGTTTTTTAATTATGAAACACAAATTAGAATTTTGATGCCTACTAGTTTCATATAAAATGTTTATTTAAAAATTTCATAGTACAGCCTTATGAAGTTTACATATTAATTTTAATCTACTAAATAACTATAGATGGATCTATTTTTTATGTATAATAAGCAAAGCATTAATTAGAAAAGGTTGATATTCGTAAGTTTTATACTTTAAATTTAAATTATTTAAAATGCTTATGCAAGTAGTGGACAATAGTAAAATTTTTGTTGTAATTAAGTTGTAATGAGAAGTAGCTTTCCAGTCATATAACAATATTGCTTCATTTGCAGACAGTGCAAAATTAAGATGATTAAAAATATTCAACTGTAGATACTACTAACAAAAATCTCTGCTTTGTAAAATTCTTTAGCTACAATAAACTATGGACATAATTAAAGGTTCTACCTGTACTTAACTGATTCTAGCACTTTAATTAAAGGCAAATTGAATATTTTTATTATGAGTGTATGTTTTTGACAGTCTCATTATCAGGAAATCTATGCATGTCTCTCCTAAAGCCACTTCTGAATGTAGATACACAATAACCACACTCATCAAATGTCATGAGAGTATTGGACTTCTTCGGTTAATAATGACTGCACTGTATCTATGAATGAATTGATAATTATCTATATTAAAATATATATTCATCATCTAATAGCTCTCATGTCCTTATAAAGTGTGTTATAAGAATCAGAGTTCTAGGCAAAGCAAGTATTGCTTAAATTCAGTATTAAATTTGTACCTACTGTCATAAAAACTGCTTCCTGTTTGCAGTACTACAATTGTGTTGGCCTTTAAAACTCTTTACCATTACAATAACTGACAAATTTTCCTATCCAGCAAGCCTTTCCTACAACCATATGAATTATTATTAAAATATGAGTGATTTCAATACATACCTTTTTTGAATGATTGGCACACAGTTGAACAAATAACCACTGCTCATCCAAATATTCTCCTGTGTTGTCTGCATGCAAATTGCCCCTCCCACCCTCAAGACATGCACATGCTGTATTACCCAAGGAGGCTGTTTCTAACAGGGATCAGAAACTGAGCAGGAAGTTGATTCACAACCAGAGGCACTTAGTGTCTGACATTTTTCTAAGCTTCATGTCTTGACATTGGTTTGGTTAAAAAAGAAAGAACTTAGAACAAGTAAATTTTCAAAATAGTTCTTAAGTTAGTATGAGTTTTGAAAGGTTTTTAAAATTATATGTGTGCTCTTACTTTAGAATTTGATAGACTTCTGTAATTTTCTGCAAAATTCTTCACACTTATTCTAATCCTACCAGGAAATTAAGTTTTTTAAAATCTCTCTCTCTCTCTCTCTCTCTCTCTCTCTCTCTGTCTCTCTCTCTCTCTCACACACACACACACCTGACAGCAAGAGCATAAACGGTTAGAGTTGAGAAAAAGAGGGTGACAGTGGAGCATAGATAATCAGCCACTACAGAGACAACTTTTATAGTATCGGTAGTTATTTTTTTTTTGTAAAATATTAACTAAATAGTTCCCTGATGACTATGGTATTTACCTGCTTTGGAGATTCAATTTGGTATTGTAGTATTCACTACCAGGGACTTATTTGGGAATGATAGTCAAGCATTTGGTTTAGTAAATAGTTTATTAAATCATTCAAATATTTATAAACTATGTCAGTGATAGGCTAAATTCATCTGGTACTTAATTTATGTCCCATTTTTGTTTATTTTATAGTTTAATTTACATAGTGTAGGTATAAATTATTATACAGCATAGATATGTTTAATACATAAACTTTCATATTTATAAACTTTCATTTACTATGTTGTATATAGATGTGAATTTCATAAGTATTACATTTTGTATGCTTTATAATAAAAACTGTTTCTAGTGTTACAATTGTTTGTATATATACATGTATTCATATTCATGCTTACCTTTTTTTCTTTTAACAAGATATTGTGTGGCCAAGCCTAGCCTCAAACACATTATAGTAGAGAATGATTTTGAAGTCCTGGTCCCCTTGGGTCCACCCTCCAACTGTTGAAATTACAAGCATGTATTACCATTCCGAGCATTATTTAAATATATTTAAATAAAAGAAATGCATAAGTTCCAAATAGTCAGTGGTCAGAAGAGTAAAGAAATACTTCCTTGTTTGTATTTCTTGACTATTTTATATAACAATTAAATATTTGCAAATATTGATTTATAGAGTATTATAGGAAACTGTCTTAACCTTAATTAAGGTATTCTCAATCTGTAAAAATGCACATATTCATTACTACTATTCAATGAGTTTGAGATATATGTGCACCTATGACACTCAAACTATAATCCATGACTCATTCTTCTTTTTTCAGTTTATGCTTGTAACATCTATCAGTATTTGATTCCTCTTCTTGCTTCATCTGCTCCTCCTTCTCTCTCTTCTCCCTCCCCACCAATTCTCTCTCTTTCCTCTATGAATAGTACCTTTAATCATACTACTGTGTCTGTGCTGTTATACGTGTACTTATGAGTGGGGAATATGTAATATTTTAATTCTTCACTCTCAGGGCTTGAGTATTTCATGTCACGGAGACACAGATCAATATCTGAGGAGAGAGTTCTTTCCACTTCTAAGACTTGTTACTATGTCCTCACATGGTGAGTTTAGAGAAAGACTAATTCTTTCTACTATCTTATAAAGTCTCTATTCCTATTCACAATGTCTGTGCTCATGTCTAGAAATCCTGATGCTTATTACTATATTAGACTAAAAGGTGTCAACATAAATTTTTGAGAGGGCACATTCCAATTTATATTTTTTCCTCAAATAAAAACAGTTAAGAAAGCAATCAAACACATTTCATTACAATAGTAGTTCTAAAAGTCTTAACTCAATATATTGACAAGTAAGTTCAAAACTTGTTAAGGCTTTTTTTTTTTGAGACAGGGTTTCTCTGTAGCTTTGGACTCTGTCCTGGAACTAGCTTTTATAGACCAGGCTGGCCTTGAACTTACAAAGATCTGTCTGCCTCTGCCTCCATAGAGCTGGGATTAAAGGCATGCTCCACCACCACCCAGCAAAACCTGATCAGTCAAACAACATGAAATCCTTAGGCTTGATGATGGTTTCCTATAACTCCAGTTCAAAAGTTCTAGACACACAGAGCAAGGGTTACTTCTTAAGGCCTTGGGAAGTCTCATCCAGTTGACTTCTCTGGGCACAGACTGCACAGGAAACATCACAGTATAGACTGTGGGAACATTAACCTTCCTAGGTGTTCATGATTGTTACTGTTCAGTTGTGTTGTATGAGAAAGTCTCACACTCAAATATTTACTAGACCTTAACTTACTGGGGCCTTGTTGTGTCAACCCCAATCCTATGGCATTTCTGTGAGACAGAATGAAGTTCTTTGATAACTGGATGAAGTCGTTCTTCCAGGACTATGTACTCTGAACAGCTGCTTGCTTTTTCCAATGAGATGACTGCCAAAGTTTATTTCCTGTGTCCTCTGCCAGAATCTTGTCAAACCCACATTCTTACGTAGTGTTGTTCTTGGCCCCACATGAAGTGACTATAGAGGTTTGTGACAATGCAAGGGTCAGAGAGCTGAGGCTACTCTGGATATAAACCTAGAAATTCTGTGGGTGCCTTGGTTTGCTCACTCGAAACAGCTATTAAATTCCAGGCCCTGTTATTTTTGGCTTGTGGTAGTTATGATGGTTTCAATGCTCTCTGGAGTGGCTTCAGGCACCTTCTTGTATTGTGCAGATGAAGAGCATCTGGCTTTCTTTTTCACACTTATTTCCCACCCTTGGCATTTTCTAATGTGAACCATTTTTATTCTTCACAATCTAACTGGGATGAGGCTCTTCCAAGGCAAGTCACACTCCTTCCATTTATTCTATCTGAAGAGAGAAATCCCTATAAATTTTATCACTAAACCAGTTTCCTCTTCTGTGATTTTAACGTACAGTCAGGAGATGCAATGAAGGTCCCAAAGTCCTTGACTTATAGATTTGTGCTCCCAATAATTCTAGTTTATCACTCAGAAATTTTGGTTTTCCTAAAGTCATGGACTTAAGTCCATGCAGTCAAGATTGGCTGCTGTGTTACAAGTACAGCTTATCTTCTGTTTTCCAATAAAACATTCATTTCTTACTCCCAACTAGTCAGGATCATCTTCAACATATATTGTTCCGCCAACATTCTCCTAACTCCTTCTGTGATCTTCTAACACAATCCTAAATTCTTGAATCCTGGGAGAATTGTCCTTAATAACACATTCAATGTGATACAGTCTTTGTCTCCCTCTTCCCAGTTTTCCAGCTTCTATCCATTTTCCATTCCCAAAGCTGAGTCATCACGTATAGGCATTCACTAAACCAAAAATCTGTTCTCAGTTTTGATATCTTTTGTTAGTCTGTTTCCATAAAAATACAGGTGAACGAACAATTCAAAAGTTATATAAATTTTGTTTCTAACAGATTCAAATGAGAAGATGTTACACTTTAAGTTCTGGTGAGGGCCTTCTCTCTAATTCTAAGACAGTGTCTTCTTGCTACATCATCACATGGCAGAATGTAGAGTAAGTAGATTGATGTGCTTAGCTTCAGTGCTTTTATAAGATTGACTACCCTCATGTCTGAGGACATAACCCTCATGATTTTCCACTCCCTAAGTCTCCACATTTTAATACTGATATATGAATTAGAACATCTTTTTTTCAAATCATTATAGTTGTGTACTGAATTTCATGTTGCCAATTTATTATTACTCTTCAACATGCACAGTACATTCATTTCTCATAATTTTTGACTTTTTATTTTATAATTAAGTAGTGGTGGTATATCTAATGTGATTTTAGTAATTCTGATTTGTTGACATCTGGTATCATTAAGAGTTTTTTATTGAATTCTTTTACATATCATTCACTTTCTGTAGAAGTTTGTTTTATACTGAAGGCTCCCATTTGAGAGACACTACTGTATTAGTTTGGTTTGTGACTATATGACAGAATACTTGTGACCGGAATAGTCTTAATGAATGAGCAGAACAGAAATTTGTTGTATTACAGTTCTAAATCTGGGAAATCCATCACAAAGGTTCTCAAAGCTGCCCATGCTCTTCTCATTCCATTGCAAAATGCTGGTAGCATAACATAAAGTTGTTCAGAAAAAGAAATACTTCATGCAATAGGGTAAACTATGTCATCAACAGCAAAAATCTACCCATAAAAATAACAGCATTTCATTTCATGAGGTAGGACCTCAATTCTTCTTCAAGGTCCATCCCTTCTCTGTATTGTTAGAATAGTCAAAGAATATAAAACTATATGATTTAATTATTGTTAATAGTTTTCTTCAGATGCCCACGTGTACATTAATAAACCTTTATTCCTTCTGAAATCTAGAAAAAAAAAACATATTGAGTGAGGTAACCAAGACTCAGAAAGACAAATGTAATATGTATTCATGCATGAGTAGCTTTTAGACATAAAGCAAAGAATAAACAGCCTGCAGGCCACAAACCCAGAGAAATAGGACAACAAAGAATATTCAAAGAGCATGAGATATGGATATACATAAGAGGTGTGCTAAAAGAAAGATGAGACTTGTTTTTAATGGAAAGAAAGATTCCATTTGACTTAAAGGATTGTTGTTTTCTCTCTTTGGTAAGCATAAATGATAACTCTATGAAGCAGTCAGTTTTAACATGAAATACAATAAAACAATGAAGAAGTCATCTTGAAAAATATAGCTATAAGAAGTACTACTAATAGGAATGTGGGAATATGGAAGATTGCTTTGTAAGCTTTTAATTTTAATATTTGTGTGTGTATTTGTGTGTCTGCATATGTGGGTTTGAGTGTGCCTGTGCATCTCTGTGTATAGGTGGCTGCAGAAGCTACAATATTGTATCAGATCCCTGAAGGGGGTGTTGTAGACTGTTGAGAACTGCTAAGTCTGGCTGCTGGGAGCCCAATTCAGGTCCTATGTTAAGAGATTCCAACACGCTTACTTGTCAATCCATCTTCCAGTGCTGAAGTTCCCTTATGTGTATTCGTTTCCTGGAGTATGACTAAGCACTATTAAGACAAAGAAGAATTAGGCAATTTTTTTTGCAGTGCAATTAGTTCCGTTCAAAGAAGAAATACTTACTTGTTTCGTTTTTTCTAAATGAATTTGTATAAATAAAAACTTGTACAATTTTGAATACACATATAATTCATAAGTGATATCTAACCTACATAGTATTTTATTTAATACTTTTGTCCTATATTATGGTCTTAACCTTTTCCATAAACTTTAATTTCTTTATTAATATTATTTATATTAAGTAAATATAATCAAATATGATTTCATAATAATTAACTCTAATAACAATATAAAGATTATAATTACTAAACATCTTGCTGCAGATGTATTTTAGAGAAACCTCAGAGGGAAGGGTTTCCAGCAAAGCAAAGTTCTTGTATGTTAGTTAGTTTTAAGTCATTTTACATTTTGAATGCATTTCCGGGTCTCTAAATGATCATGCAACTTGAAATATTTTGACCTAAAACCAATTTTATCATTTATTGTTTTTTGCATTTTAACTTGATCAATATTAAAGAAGACTGCTTTCTTAAGTATTCTGTGTACTGATGTAGGATAAAGTAAATCATGGTTCTATTTATGCCATTGGCGATGATTGTACCTTGAACAGGATTATTATGTGGTGAGTTTCTGTCCTATAGAAATGGATGTGCAAGTTCTGAGGGTACTGCAGATTCCAATGTGGTCCCAGAGAGTGATCTACTTTCAAGGCTCAGCCCTTAAAGATCAGGATCTCCTGTGAGCAAAGTAGGCATTGTCACCACATTCTATCTCAGTTTTCAATTTTCAGTTCTCTGATTACTTTTCTCTCATGCAAGAAACATTTTGTACATATTTAAATATAGAATTTAACTCAGTTTTACTAACTACATAATAATAATGCTAGAAATATAGGTTCCTGTTTCCTCCTTTTGTTTTGGGGCAGATGTCTAGGATAGCATGCCTACACCATGTGATGAGAAGTTGCCATGACAGAATTATGATAGCTATCTGAGACAGACAGGTGGTGTTCAGACTCCAGTTTAAGTCTCCAAATTTTGCAATTTGGTTTTCATTTCGAAAATAAAATATTTGGACTAAATATAGGTGAGATAGCCAAGCATGAGTCATGGTTTGGATTTTAAGGAGGTTGCATCAGGCATTCAGTAACAACATTTATCTTGCTGGGGTTCAAGTCTGAAGAGTCCTCAGAGCTGGAGGAAGCAGGATCCTGAGAGGTCTTGCGGAGTTGCCCTCATATTATCTATATGCCTGTGAATAGGCTTAAAAGGTGCTATGGTCTAACCATTTGTTATGGGAGATTGCTCTTCTAACACAGAAGTAGACTGAGTGAATGGACTGGGAGGACTTAGCTCACCAGGGGATGAGGGCTAGCACAGAACAATTTTCTTAGTTTCAAAACCACATGAACTCTGTAGCAGGCAGGGCATTCCTGGAGCCTTCTGCTGCTTTTGAAGATTCAATTATGTCTTCATGTTTTTCCTTGGATGCTTTCATCTCTTGTTTTAATTGTGCTGGTTTCCTCAGCACAGTTGATAACCTAAGACTTTTTCTTTTCAGGACTCACCTAACGTCCTGAGTGATACTTAGGTACGCAGTATTTGTGAATTCTGACATTATTTTTAATTTATCAAGAGGAAAATAAATTTAGCTGAAGCTTGTTTTATTTAATGATTTAATTTAAGAAACAAAACTGTAAGCAAACACTTCCACAATAGAATCAATGGTAAATATTGGGAAGCTAAAAAGCATAAGAGTGTATATTTTGTCTTAGAGTTTATCTCCAATAAATACCACAGGTGACAGTTCTATAAACAGTCAGATAATACCAAACTCTTGTGTGAATTTGAGTTTTAACAATTTCTTATTTGATATCTATATAATTATTAGAAGCTGTTGCCACATTTGCATCCTCTAAAGCTCTATATTCTTTTATCTACATAAATCAATCTCCTTAGATTACTATCAATTAAGTTCTTCACACAGCTTGTCCACTGTGCATTGATATTCATGCGTATAGTGGAAGCTTTTTATTCTGGGAATTGAATCTAAGCTGTTTGTTTTAGCTGTAGTTATCTCCGATAGATTCTATGTGTCAGTACTAGTACTGAAATGATTTTCCACAAAAAGGGTCACTCTACAGAAAACCCTCCATGTGAATTGGAAATGGATAAATTGCAGAAAAGGGGTGACAAGGGACTGTTAGCCACCTAGCACTGTTCTAAGAGGTGGGCTGAGCAAGACATCTCTTAGGGTGACAGACTATCTACTGTATGTGCATTTCTAATCCTAATTTTATATAAAATATTTGGGACTTAATGATAACTAATACATTCTTCAGCATTATTCCCCATGCAAGGAACAAGGAGTAGGAGTCTCCAAACAAGTTTCAAAGGTCCATTGCATGACTTCATTGCTTTACAGAAGATGATGCTTAGAGAATGTTGTCCAATAACAATGTTATTTAGCAATCATGCCTAAATGTTTTCTTCAGAATTGTTTTATTTGGAATTGTTTCCTGGGCTTTTTGCTTCTCTTCTCCAGTGAAAACATTTTTTTGAAGAATCTAATTTATCACAGTATACCAGAAACTTAAATCATTAAGCATTTGAAAAATAACAATTCTTAGCTTTTAAATTCCCTACTTTTGAAGGACCAAAACATATTTTTTAGTTACTAGTTCTGAAAATTGAAGAACATTAACATGAGAAGTAAAGAGTTTTGAGCAAAATGTTGAACAGTCTCCTTGAATCAAAAACATACAGTGAAATTTGACTTAAAACCACTAATCATTTCTCTTCCCTTTCTGTAACTAAGTAGTTTTAATTCAGTTGGGTTAGCCAGAAAATAAAGATAAGTAGTGTTAAAAAAAGATAAGTAGTGTTCCTAATTTGTGCAAAGCATATTAATAAAAGAAAAGCTAAGTTCAACTTCTTTTTCTGCATTAAATTTTGGAGTTCTATGGCTTACGCCAGCTGTTTTCCCCCCACAAATATAGTCATTTTAAGCAAGATATCCAGCTGTCCTTTACGCGTAATGACAGGCATGCAGATGTGGACCAGGCAATGACACAGCTACTCTAGTAGCATTTCTGTGTGGTTGCTCTGTTTCCTGTCTGTGTTTAGGATGAACAATGCAGAGGCCTGCTTCTTTCTGATTAGCTACTATGAAGTGGACAAGACATCATCTGTAAGTTTCCTGAAACCCCCTCAGTACACTTTGGTTTCCACTATGCAAGGTTATTGCTTAGAGTGAGTGGAAACAAACAAACAAACAAACACACAAATCAAACAAACAAGCAAACTAAAACAAAAAAGCCAAAAACCTTAAATTTTCACTAAAGTTAAGAAATTATTTATTAGCTATGATTATTTTAACATTTAAAAACATTTTCCATTGTCTCAACAAACTTGTTTTATTAATCCTTTACATTTTAGTAATCCTCTAGCTAAATATGTGCTCCAAGATAGACTTTTGTTAAGATGGCCTAACTCTCCTCAACCCCAAATGAAAGTAGATGGGTCAAGCAGATTATATGGGAATCAACTGAAAATTTTCATTTAAAATATATGGTGGTTTGAAAATTCATTTACAGTTATCTGGAGTGGGGACTGAAAATATGCATTGTTTAAAAATATATAGGTAACAATTTAGTAACTTTTGACTGAACAGAATTTTTTGTTGTGTTTCTTAAGTCCAGACTTCTCAAAATCAAACTAGCTTAAATAAATTGCTGGATTGTGATTTCAGTTTTCAAAGAGATAATTTAACAGCACTTTGTTTTTTTATGAACTTGGATTAGTAAATGGTAATATGATTGGTTACATGACATGGTCCCTGTACTTTACTTGAACTTCTTGCTCATATGTTTGTAAATTTTTTAAAAAAAACTTCATCCTTCATTAGAAATGGTTTATATGAAGTGATTCTATTTCCATGAAATTCATATGCTGAAGACCTTACTCTTAAGTTCAATATTTGAATTTATCTTGAGACAAGGTGTTGACAAATTTTAGTGTAATAATGAAGCAACTACTGTGAGCAGTGGTGTCCTATACAAGAAGAAAAATTTAAGGAAAGTGCATACATGAAGAGTTTCAAATGAACATGAAAGTGAACAGAAAAGCCAAAGACTTGCGCTTAGCATAGGGTTTCCCTTCACAGCTGTGGAAGGAGCCAAATTGTCACCACCTTGAGTTCAGACTCTAGCATCTGGATCTTTGGGGCATTAGATTTCTGTGGATTAACCTGAATTTATGGAGTTTTGCCAAAGCAGTCCTTTAACTAATGATTGGACATCACCCAAATACATGGTCAGAAAAGATCTCAAATAGCTCATTTACTAATGTTTATAAAACGTCAGAGCTACAGAGATGATCCAGTGGTTAATTACATGAACTCCTTTTCCAAAGAACCAAACTTCAGCTCCCAGTGATTTTCAAGTGGCTTGCAGCAGCATGTAGGTCTAGATACAGGATGCCTGGAGCTATCATCTTCTGGCTTCTGTGTATATTTTCACACACATGCCCCTTTCCACATGAAGAACACACAGACACGCACAAATATACACACAGAGAGACACACAAACCAAAGTAAAAAATTAAAATGTCCTCACTCCTCTTTTTTCACGTTACTTAATATTAATCCAGATCTTCCTTATTTTATGTAATTACAACTTGAGATTTCCTAAATAGTTGGGCATAAAAATGCTCCAATCAGATCTGATACAGTAATGAATTTGAGCATAATTGTGTATGTGTCATTGTTTTACAAATAGTTGTCAATCTTGTTCATATGACTTTTTAATTTTACAAATCTTATAGTCTTTTATTGAGGAGCAGGGACACACACACAAACACACACACACACACACACATATATATATATAGTATAATATCTTCTACATTTAAATTTAAAAAATAAATTTGGGAAGCTGTCATTGAATTAAATGTAATCAATTTCTTCCTGTTTGTAGTAAATTAGCAAGAAGTTAATAAAAATACCCGTAAGACCTAAAAGCAAAGTAGATGAAGCAACAGTAGTTCTAGAAGTCATAAAAGAAGTGAGTGATTGGCAACTGGCTTGTCCATAGGAAATTAAAATTTAGGTTTAGAGAGGAAGTGCCATCACAAGTGACTGCTATTGATAAAGAGACCTCTAAAGCCTTAGGAAATAAGGGATCCTATGGTGCTTTAAGTGAGGCTGTATTTAGGACTTGTTCAAAGTCAGTGAAAGGAGCAGATTCCCTGGATATCTCCATATTTACTCCAGATTACTGGTTACCATCTGAACCCTGGGAGAAGAGGGATGTTATTTGGGCAATTTGATTTGTGTACCCTCTTCTTTCTATGGCCAAAAGTAAGTTCAGGTGAGTGACCTAGGTGCATGCTACATCTCAGTGGATTGAGAACAAATTGTTTACTGTATTTTATATGCTTCTTCAAATAAACATGTCTTGGGGAAATGGCCCATCATAAAAGAAAATGCTGAATATATAGGTGTGTGTGTGTGTGTGTGTGTGTGTGTGTATGTACCCCATCTACACACATAAGCATGCTTCTCTGTTCCCTTAACTTCCGCATTGAGGAGTTCAGGATGTTGAACACATGATTCTACTTGAACTATTGTGAAAATATTGTGTAAGTGTAAGTGAAAATGTCTTTTTTACAGTGTAGGAATCTAGTACATGGAGAATATTTTAAGTATTTATAAGCTGTATCACTTTATAACATTTTATTAAATAATATTTACATTAGACTAACATTTCACAATTGTAATAATTCTGTTGAAATAGTATTGAAGGCATATTGAACGCGAAACAATGTTAGATAAATTTGATATCTTGAAGATGCGTGCAAACCAGTCAGCAATTGTAGTTTTGTCAAATGTAACAATTTTCACAATTTCTGGCTGATCTACTTTATATAATACAAGACCAAAGAGAAAAAGACAAAGTGAAATGAAGTAGTAAGTACTGGTTATACATTAGAGAAACACTTGAGTATTTTTAAAGTAAACTTGAAAAACCATAAGAAAGTTACATAATGAATTAAATGCTTAAGGACTGCAGCACAAATGCCGTGTGCACACATGTTTGCAAATAGAGAACACAGCTGAAGACGTAAACAGACACCAAGAAGAAACGTCCCTCTCTTTTCTTTCTTTCTTGCTCTCCCACATTTCTCTTTTCATGGCTCAGTCTGTACTCATCCAGAAGCTTCTAGATATTTTCTCTCTCATAACTACAATAAACCTACTCTTCAACATATACACAGAATCAGTCATATCCTTATTGTTTTTTTCCATTCAGTATGTATACCTTCATAAACACATGCGGACATGCATGTACACACGCTGAATAAATAAATTACTGCAATGAAATAATAAAAATAATTATGATCATCTTTAGCCTTTAAAACATTCTTCTCTCCCAGTTTACATTAGATAAGTTCTATGAAATTTGATTTTAAGTAGCATATGAGTATTTAGTTTTATTTTATAATGTTGAAGAGAAAATAGTACTCACCATACATGAGGATTTGTCAGACCACCCGTTATGATTACATGTTATGGAGCTTTTGGTATCTTTAAGTTTGTTTTCATATCCAAGATGTCATTTGTAGTCTAATTTGTCATTGAGCTTAAACGATGTATTATTATGTTCAGTGCCAGAACTCTCAAATATAGGTCTACAAAAAGACTCTAATGCAAAATAAAATGAAAAATTTCATTTCTAGTGTTCAATGAACAATTTGGGTCATTTCCATGGGAACAAAGTATTCACAGGTTAATACATGATAACAAATTAAATACTGTATAAAAACATCCTTAAAAGACCAAAAGTAAATAATTTTCCTGAAACAGTTACTAAAATGAAAAATACACTATTATATTGCATTTAAAGCCTCATTTAAGTATTTGCAAAATATTATTTTGAAAACAGTTTCTCAGCAAAATTTTTCTGATATGTTTCACATACTACAAGGAAATAAAATGTGAATATGTGGGTTTTTTTTAGAGCAGTATAATAGCATTTTGTAAATTAGGGTCACATGTTTAGTAGTTAAAATTACTCATAAAATATAGAAAAGATGATTAGCTGAATTTAATACAGGTGCATGAATTGCATTGTTGCAAAGGTTTTTCTCTTTCATAATAAGAAAATCCAACAAAGCCTTCTTAATTACAATTTAATATAAATAAATATTACATGGGAATAATCTAAATTGCTTTTTCTTTAACAGGATACTGTAAAAGTGCAAAATATTTTGAAAAAGAAAAATTAAGAAATTAGTAAATATCTTAAATTGCCTTCTCATATAAGGTATGTTGAACAGTTCTCAGAAAATGCCACTGGCTGTCTTCCTGATAAATAAGATAAGCTGAACCAATTATTATTCTTAGAAAACCTTTATAAAACTAAAACAAAAAATCCAAACAGCAAAATTTACTGCTACCCAGAATCGTTTCTTTCATTCATATATAAAGATATTTTGGGAAATTTTCTAAGAGGGAAACATTCTGAGATGGACCTTAATTGGTAGTGTTAAAGACAAAGTATAATGTTATAACATATTCTGGGATTTAAAAAAATGAAGATTTATATTCATTAGAAACTTTACCTTTCACCTAGGAGCAAATGCTTTGATATTGAAGGCTGAATATCAAAAAAGGCATTTTAAAAAGGCAGTTGGTCAAAGAGTCCTCAACTAGTTTTAAAATTATCTATTTTAAAGCATTGAAAAGCTAAATGAACTTACATAACACAATACAGGAATGAGAACCAAAGGAAAAACAAATAGTGATGTATAATTTTTTCCTGAAGTTTAACACTCATCTTTCAAATTAAATAACAAGAGCCTCGTAAAAGGATAATAAAACTGAACTCTTATACACCAGTATAAAGGCAGCAATATAATGAAGTACTCATCAATGCTTGGAGGTTGAGCTGACCATCCATTTTATAAGCAATTAATTGGTCCTGATGTTTCTCCATTTGATGTTACATCTCCTTGTTTGCACCTATACTGTGTTTTATAGAACATATGTAAAATCAGATTCAGAAAAAAGGCCCATTCTCAATTTCTGTATCTGACTTTGAACATGTTTCTAAAAGTGGAAAGTGTGGAGGCCCAAAAATGTGAGCCTATTCTATCTTGACTAATGGTCAGAGAGGGAGAACTTTTTTTCTTCAAGGTTATTGTTTACTTCTACCTCGAACAAAAGTCCAGCCTTGATTTAGAACAGAGTTCTTCTCTCTCAAGGTTACTATCAACAGGTGTGACTAATATCCTCACCTGGCATTTTTACCTCAAGCAAAAGTCTAAGAATCCTACTAAGTGCCTACTCCCTTAGGACAATAACAATGGATTCCACCCAGGGAGTGGTTTGATTACAAAATATTTTGGTCTAGGGTGTGAGTGTTACTTTTCTTGTTCTGGAAATAGAAAGTTTAAATAAAAATGTAGCCCACAATCTTCAACAGATCTGTTCATTTCCTTTTATCATGCTAATGTAGTTTTTTTAATCTTAATCTTACCTTTTGGGGTTGGGGTATTTTAAACAAATGGAAATAAAATGCAGATGATTTCAGTATCTACTAGAACTCCCTCCTGGTACTATTCTACATTTCTGTTTTATTTTCTTCATGTCTTCATTTTCTTTACTTATTTTTCTAATCCCATGCACCTACTCTGGTAGGTGGTATCCTGCTGAAGCTGGCCTCCAACAAATGGCACCCATGATGTGGGGTGACAGGTGAACCCCAAACGAACAGACATGTGGCCAGAAATACAGGGGAGAAACGTGCAGGACCTCATAAAGAAAATCATACTACAGGTGCAGAGGTGAGAAATGAGCGCTCAGAAATAGATAACAAAAGATAATTTAAATGGAAATAGAAAACACTATCCTGAGTGAGAAAACTCAGACCCAAAAATATGAATGTATGTACTCACTCATCAGTGGATTCTAGCCATAATCAAGACATCGAGCTTATAATTCGTGATCCTAGAGAAACTAAGTAATTAATAAGGTAAACCCAAGGAAAAGCATGTATAGATCCTCCTGGAAATTGGAAGCAGACAAGATCACTAGGCAAATGTTGGGAGCATGGAGATGGGGGTGGGGT
>LOEQ01008440.1:19171-36399 GCA_001685075.1 Bramus lutescens | reverse complement strand
TTTTTCTGTGGCTTTTGGGTCTTGTCCTGGAACCAGCTGTTGTAAACCAGGCTGGTCTCGAACTCACAGAGATCTGACTGCCTCTGCCTCCCGAGTGCTAGGAATAAAGGCATGTGCTGTCACCATCTGACATAACAACTTTGTTTTTGTGAAAAAAAGTCTTGCTCTCAAATTTATTCTGACCTTAGATTTGTTTCATCCTATGTCTAGAGTGCTAGCATTATAGACACATAACACCACACCTAGTTTTTTTTGAAGCACTTATTCTAGTTAATTTGTAGTTAAATGGCAATTAATCATTCAAGTCACTAGATTTTAAAGTCCCTTCTGGTTACAGGATGGAATTTAGAACTCTGTGCCCTTATTTAAGTGTTCTACAATGACTAGGTTCCTACTTTATTAACTTCTCTCTTCAGGGGCAACATGTCTAATTACAAAAAAAGAATCACTTCCTTACAGATTTAAAATTGGGGTAAATAGCAAAATAAAATGTATTTATATCCCTGCAACTGATGAGTAGAAAGAACTTTCACCAGATCTTTTACTTTTTCTAGTCTAACACACTCCTCTGTAAATCCTTAAATTGGACAGACCAGCTCAGGTATACCAGGCAGATGCTATGGCTCTTTCAATGTTATCAAAGTTGTGTTACATTACAGTATTGATGGTCTCTGAGAATCGGAGACAATGCTATATGTCTGATCACAAAATTTTGAGCCTGTAGACATCTCCTTCTAAGAAATAATAAAAGCATATTGATCACATATACTTAATTTTCAGTACATGTTCTTTTTGCTTTGTTAATTTTACTTCTTAACTGAAAAATTAAATTGATAATTATATCTTTTAACTTAATATTGTTAGAATTAAATGATTAAGATATGGGAAAGCTCTTTCAAATTTTCTAAACAATAATATTTTTAACTCAGTCTTGGCACAAATCATGATTTCCAGGAAATTACTTCTGTTTAGAGTCTTTGTTGTTCTTCTGAAAATTCTCTTTGAGAAAATAACCTAGATGAGAAAAATAATTACAATTTCCATTGGAACTGAATTCTTTGGCTAAGTGACTATATCCGTAGGTGTTTATTCATTTGTCATTAACTTTTACATTTAAGGCTCAAATGACCCCATTGATACTTCTTAAGTGTCAATACTACAGAAGCCTATTCTTGTAGACTGAATAAATATCTGTGACCAGTATTTTCTGAGATAGAGGTAATCAATCGATTCATCAATTAGAAACTAAAACTTTTCCAACTGATTCAAGCAGAGAGAGTATTATGAAGGCAAACACCCATTTTTCTGACAGTTTCCTCTTGATGGATGTATTAGCATATTTTGACTGAAATTCCGTTTACATAAATGATTGCATGAAAGCAAGAGTCATTTTATTTTCATGATTTTTGCGACACTTTATAAGGTGCAGAAATTTATCAAGTCTTACATTTCCCTCTATTGTTCATGACTGAATTATAACCATTGTCCTCATTTAAGTTTCAGAATGGGGCCTGACATGTTCTAGTCAACTCTTTCTGAAACTTAACTGAGGACAATGGGCAAGATGTTCATGTCTGTACATGGTAAATAAGAAACACATTGTGGCTAAAATTGCCAGGTACTTATTAAGTTTCATTTAATATTCCATGAATGCAAGTATGCTTGCGTTTTTCTTTATCACTTTTGATAGTAAATAAAGAACATTGTTAAATCAATTTTCTGGTAACAACCAGAAATTGGGTTTGTGTGTGTGTTTATGAGGCTACGTACATGTATGGATGTCAGAGGACAAGTTGGAGAATTTTGTTCTAGTCCTCCAACATGAGGGTCCTGCGAATTGAAATTTAGTTGTCAGGCTTCAGCACTCAACCCTTTTGATGGCTCTATTATTTTTTGTTTTGTCTTTTATTTTCTTCCTTTTTGTATTAAAATTTCTTTTTATTCCAATATAATTTTAGATCACATTTTTCTCTCACCCCAACCAGATCCTTCCCATCTCCATAACTACCCAACTTCATTCTGTTTCTTTCTTTCAAAACAAAGCAAAGCAATATTTGTAAATACAAAAATTAAGAATAACAAACAGAAAAACAATAGGAAAATATATGACAAAACAAAACAAAAGGCATTAGTGAAACTACTGAGTTTGTTTTCCGTTGGAAAACTCGCTCTTGTCCTGAGCCCTTTCCTGGAGTGTGATTGATATACTGTCAGTCTATTAGGGATACTGATTTTCACATTTGCAGAGAGGCAGAGAGAATCAATTGCAAATAGCTTCTAGGTAGGCATACGACCTCATATCACCTTCCCCCTCTCCGTTTTGGGACCAAGATTGCCCTGAATCTCTTTTGTATGCTGTCTCAGTCTCTGTGATTTCATATACACAACAGTCCTGTTTACCTGGAAGATACCATTTCTTTGGAGAAATCCACATCTGCTGGTTCTTACATTCTGTCTGCTTTTTCTTCTTCATACACCCCTGGGCCTTGAGAGAAAAGATTTGTTGACAACAATCTGTTTAGGATTGAGTGCTCCAAAGTCTCTTTCTCCCACAGTATACAGTTGTGTGGTGTACATGAAGGTTTGTGCCTGCAGGTGCTAGGACATAGAGGGTAGGTCCCTCTGTCCTGGAACCCAGTCACTCACAGATTCAAGTGTAGGTGGGGTTAAGGCCAGGGTTGTCTCAGATGTGGGGTGGTTGGGACTGCAAGGAGGCTTTTTCCAGGTCCCTTGGGCTCTGGATGGTGGGGTGAGGCATAGGATGTGCCCCTGGGTACTATGGCCTAGAGAGTAATGTGTTACCTGATTCCACCAGAAAGCTACTTGATCCTATTTGTAGCCTACTTTTACATTTTGTCTGGTCGAAATCTCTCCTCCAATAGGCTTACCTTGTGCCTTATGACAGAACTTTTTCTAAATTTTGCTTTCCTTGTATGCTTGGCAGCAAGCATGTTGGAGCATAATATTTTTTCCTTTACATTGGAATTTGAAAATGTTTCCCAAAGTGTGTGACAGTTGTGAGAAGATAATTTCATCACATCAATTTCTAGTACTTTAATCACAAGGTTTATGTTCAAATATTTTAAGGGCATTTTATCTTAAATTCTGCATTGATATGCCTGAGAAAAATGTTATTCCTCCTACCCAAATAGCCAATAACTATAAAGGCAAATTCTGGATATTCTTTGTGCAGCCTGGATGTATAGCGGCCATTATTGTCACTGCATGTGTTGTTACATACAAAATCTACAAATTCCATGCTTTTTTCCTGATAACCCTCATCTCACAGCATCTACTTTGGCTTCTCCTAGTCAACTTTAAACTTTGTGACCACAGTGAGGTCATTAGTTTATATGTACCCTCCAGGTGTGTTTCAAACCATCCATCCAAGGCAGCGAAATTGCTCTTTAAGGAAAACAGACAGGATGGTGTATTGATATTGTGCTGATTTTTATAAAATTTCTTTTAAAAATTTACCTTACTGTTTCTGATATTAAGTAGGGAAACAGATAATGTTAATTATTTTATGGTTCAAAATACAAAAAAAATTAGAATTGCTAGTGCTCATATGACAACATTAGCAGAGAACAATACTAAACGTTTTATGGGAATCCAAACATATTTACATTGATTAGTAGGAATGCAGAGTGATCAGTTATGGCATCAGCTGTTCCTGCTGTGATATACAAGATACCTTATGGAAAACAATTAAATAGATGCAATAACTTTGCTGTTGGTAAGGAGAATCCGTGTTTGTCTCTTAAAGTATCAGTCACGTCACATTAGAAATCTCAGAGGTACATTTGCCTGCCTCTTATTTATGCCTTCTCATTATCATGAACTGTAATTATTTTTCTCTTTGCTTTAGTTATGTTAATCTACTCCAGTCATTGTTCTGTCCCATAGTGTTGTCTTTCTCTTCTTCAAAACTCCCAGTTGAAAACATCTCTTATCTACTCAAAGCATATTTTCTTACTGCTTTAGACATGAATACATGATCAGTGCTCCATATAGTTGAAACAAAATAAAAAGCAGAATGTTATACAATCAATAATACTCACCCTCACAACCATGAACACCTAATCCACCTCTCTGTATTGTTAATACTAATGCCTCATAAGAATTTTGGTTTACACAAGTTTTACAGAATGTTTAATTGTTGTTATCATTTTGCTTAAAATATTATTTACTGAGGAGGGTGAATTGGAATTGAATATAACTTTTTTAAAGTAATATATTTTGCAGGAAAGACAGTAGAAAATATAGAATCCATTTAATTGAAGGTCATATTATGGGAAAATAACTTTATATTTTGTCATGTTTACACATAGTCTGTAGCCTTAGACAATTTCTATCTTATTTTTAACTAAATGAATGAAAGATAAAGGTAGATTAGCAAAAAAAATATATGAAGCTATTGGAGCCAGGGTTGTTTGGCAATATAAAAGAATATGCTTGTCCATAGTACACATGCCCTTGTTCAATCTCTATCAATCATTTCTCTTAAAAACAATAAAAACACATGAAACTGGTGAAAAATTAAACAAAGCAGATGAAACACTAAATGGAAGAATAATTACCTAAATATTATTTAAGAAATGAGTGCTATATTTATTTTAGATTCTATATTTGGAAGTTGTCGAAAAGTCATTTTTTCTACTGTAAGTACTTACTGTACAATAAAATTAGTTTTCTTACAGTTACTATGTATGAGATATTTGCATAGGTGTGTGATAGTTATTCTGTTTGTGTTTGCTTTTGCTTTGTTTTTAACCAAAATCACTCTTATTTAGATAGAAAAGTATTCCAATTCACAAAGCAATGGAATATCACATTTTTAATGAGTTGGAGTAGTGAGACCTCCTTTCCACACAGGTACAAACTTACTGATTCATATTTTCTATGGTCACGGTCCCTGTAAAAGCATCTTCTGTTTATCAAGCTTCCATGTAAGTAGGACCACACAGGTTCTGTGCTGACCTACTATACACTGTGTATGGTGAACTTGTGTTTATACTCTGTACTTTGTAAAATGTGACCAACATTGGTAAAGAGTACACAATAGTGGGTAGGAAGTGTGCATTCTTGTAGATCTGTGCAAAACTCTAGGTATCTTTTATGTACAGTGAAACTGATGTGAAGAACAGAAACACAGTATGTAAAACATGACATTTTAATATGCTTGTTTTGATCCTTTCAAACAATAAAACAGATGCAATCTATGCACACAGAGCCTTAGAGTTTCACTATTAAATTCCTTTTTATTTGTAATATAAATAACTTTTACCATTTATTTTATGTGTATGTTTGTGAGTGTGCAGCATCACACAAGGACATAAGCTTGCAGACTGGATTCTTGTGATTCATGGGGATTAAACTGAGGTCATAGAGCTGTTGGCACACATCTTTGCCTGCTGAGCCATTATGCTGGCTTAAATTATGCTCATTGAATTATTAATCCAGAGTCATTTTTACAAGCCATGAACAAAGTTATAAAGTATGCAAGTATATTTGGAGTAAGTAACTCTAAAATATTTATACAGCACAAAATATAGATTTTTTGTTGTGCAGTTTAGTTAAAAAAACACCCAAATTCATTGAGGGCATGTTTGGTGAAATTTTTTGATTTGGGTAATAATCAAAAGAAAAAAGAGACCCAATTAATTCCACCAAATATTAACTCATATAAATTATGTGAAAAGGCTTCAGATTAAAATATGTACCAATTTCAGTATGGTCATATGTATTTGAATGTATATGGAGCCCTCAACCTTTTGAATGTCTTGGTCAAATTGACTTTTCCATTATAATATGGAACAAGGAACCAAGGTAATCTTTCAAACAAGTCATTACTCTGGTGTTGAAATTTTTGTTCAGTATAGTGATGAATCTTTCCCCCATTGCTGATTTCCCATGAATTCATTGTCAGTTTCTGTAAATAATGGCAGTGAACCCACACAAAGGTCAACTATGCTTAGACTTGTCAAAAGTTAATGATTATGGGTTTGCCTTGAAAATTACCCAATTCTGCTTTCACATAGACACTTTGTTCATTCTTCTTGCTGCTTGCACAGCAGAGGGGAGTTGAAGCATTGAGGGAGGATTAGGCAAGTTTATTAACCCATGGATGATTATATTTATTTATTTGTCTAAATCTTTATTGCATTGTTATCTACTCTGTCATTTCTAAGGTGTGTGACTGATTTTCTGTGCTAGTATCACCCGGCTTATTGACTTTTCACAGCGAACTTGAAGGAAACTCATCTTAGATTCAAACTGTTATTAATTTGAGAAAAATACAGAACTCCTAATGTTAGAAAAGACTCACATGCACCACGTCCCAAAATCCTGTATATGTGAACTTATATCATAAAATTTTATTACTTATTTTTTAAAAAAATATATAAAATTTTATAATGGTATACCAAAAAATAATTCTAGTTGTGTTATACAAGGATATATTATAAAACTGCATTGTGTACTATTTGACAATCTGAAACATTATGTATTTGTGTGTGTGTGTTTTGTGTAAATTTACTTTAAGAAATCGAACAGCAAATTAGCTGTAAAAAATTTGCTTATGTGCATAAAGGTTTATAAGGAAGTATAATACGAGGAATACGTTCCCAAGAGCCAACCAAAGCATTAGGGATAGACTGCCATGGGATTAACTTGCACTGTTAGGAGTCCCATAAATAGATCAAACTATACAGATATCACATTTATATGTGGGGCTTAGGTCAGTCTATTGTAGGCTCCCTGGTTGTGAGTTCAGACTCTGTGAGTTCCTATGTGTCATGTCAGCTGTTTTGTGGATTTCCTTGTGATGTCCTTGACCCTTGGGGCTACTAAAAACCATCTTCCCTCTCCTCAGTAGGATTCTCTGAGCTATACCTAATGTATCTGAACTATACCTGTATCTGTTTTCATCAGTCACTGAATGAAGGCTCCCTGTTCACCACCAGGTAGTCACCAATCTGATCACAAGAAATGGCCAGTTCAGGCTATGTATCCACTATTGCTAGGAGTTTTAGCTGGGATCATCCTTTTAGATTTGTGTGAGTTTCCCTTGAATTAGATTCCTACATGAACCTAGAAGTTCCCCTTCCAGTACTCTCCCTGTCCACTCACCCCCAGCCTGATTCAGATTCCCATCATGGCTCACTCACAGTCTAACTAGGAGATCTCTTCTGTTTACTCTTCTTAGGGAGGTCCAAATTTCCCTTTGGGCCCTCCTTGTTACCTAGCCTCTTTGGGGCTGTGGAAAGTAGCATGGTTTTCCTATACTTTACATCTAATATCAATCTATGAATGAGTACATATCATGTTTGTCTTTCTGGGTCTTATTACTTCACTCAATATGATTTTTTCTGTTTCTATCCATTTGCCGTCAAATTTACTCAGCCAAAACATGGACAAAAAATGCAGTACATTTGCACAATGGAATATTTGTCAGCACCTGTTCACTTTTGGTCATTATAGTTTTATCAAATAGAAAAAAAATGAAATATATGGAATTTTGGGTCTTTAAAATGCCTTAGTGACTAATGATGTTTGTTTCCCAGTTAAGATCCTGAGTTCTTACCCTTGGACCCACATGGTAGAAGGAAGAAATCTCTACCATTTTACACACACACACACACACACACACACACACACAGAGAGAGACTTCAATAAATGAAATATAAAATTTCGAACTCTGCTATAGTTAATTATTCTGCATATAAATTTGCTGATTATCATAACCTCATTTCTATGCTTCTATTTCATATAGGGATTGGAAACCATTGACAAAATTATACAGCGATTAATTAAACATTTTTATGTGCTAGGTATTTCATGGATAATTAGTATATTTAATTCTCATAATATATAATAATTAAGTTAAGGCATTGCATTTCTTTTTCAGATGAGTATAAAGTTGAAATAAATTAAAGAATGTATCCATGTTATCACAGAGCTCATAAAGGTTTGGATAGCATTGTTGTTACTAACAATGTTATATTTTTCTGTAGATTTGGGGGCTCTTCCTCCTGTAAGTTAGGGGGAATTTGTCCTCAATTTATATCTTCACCTGCAACATTCAATGCAAGATTGATCATGTCAGTGTTTGTCAAGCTTCCAAATTCTCTGAAACTTTAATTCAGTTCCTCATACTGACCCCAAACCATCCTTGCTACTTTATAAGTGCAATGTAATGAATTCTAATATAAATATCAGTGTTTCCTCATTATTTAGGTAACCTCTATGAAAGGGTCGCTTGACCCTCAAATAGATCAGTACTCAGAGGTTGTGGATCATTGATTCATTCTTAATAATAATTATTAAAGAAATAATCAGAAAATTTATTTACATTAATTATTATACAATTTTACAATATAAATAATCATTGTTTTAGTGTCTTTATGATGTGTATGTGTGAATCTGTTCATGAGTGTAAGAGCAGAGACCATTCTCAGTGTCAGCCTTGTTTCCCACAGTCCTTGAAACATAGTCTCTTCTTGTTCATTGCTGCATATACCAGGCTTGTAGACCCTTAGCTTCTAGAAAGCTACAGCCTGTACCTCCATTTTCCAGAAAGCAACTCCCAGGAAAAGTTGGAATTATGCATGTGCCACTGTGTCTGGTTACCATGTGGTTCCACGATCTCAACTTAGGTCGTCCAGCTTACACCTGGAGAGCCTTATTATCATTCTGGTAACTGTTTTTTAATTTTGAAACACAAATTAGAATTATGATGCCTACTAGTTTTATATAAAGTGTTTATTTAAAAATTTCATTGTACAGCCTTGCTAAGTATGCATGTTAATTTTAATCTACTAAATATCTATAAATGGATCTAGTTTCATGTATAATAAGCAAATCATTAACTAGAAGAGGTTGATATAAGTTTTATATTTTAAATTGTATTTTTTTTAAAATGATTAAGCAAGTAATAGACAATAGTAAGATTTTTATTATAAGTATAGAAGTTGTAATGAGAATAGCTATCAAGTCACACAACAATATTGCTTGATTCGCAGACAGTGCAAAATTAAGATGATTAAAAAATATTCAATTGTAGCTATTACTATCAAAAAACGGCTTTGTAAAATTCTTCAGCTACCTTAAACTATGGACATAATTAAAGATTCTAACCTGCATTTAACTGATTGAAACTTTCTAGTATTTTAATTAAAATCAAATAGAATATTTTGTGAATGTATGGTATTTGAGCAGTCTCTTTATCAGAAAATCTAAGCATGTCTCTCCCAAAGCCATTTCTGAATGCAGATACACAATAACCAACCTCATCAAATGTGATGAGAGTATTGGAGTTCTTTGGTTAATAATGGCTGCACTGTTTCTGTGAATGAATTGATAATTATCTATGTTGAAATATATTTTTATCATCTAATAACTCCCAAGTCCTTATAAAGCATGTTACAAGATTGAGAGTTTTATGAAAAACAAGTATTGCTTAAATTCAGTATTAAATTTTGTACCTACAGTAATAAAAACAGCTTCCTGTTTCAGGTGTAACAATTGTGTTGGCCTTAAAAATGGTTTACCATAGCAATATCTGGCCAATTTTCCTATCATGCAGGCCTTTCCTACAACCATATGAACACTTATTAAAATATAAATGATTTAAATACATACTTAATTTGAATGAATAGCACATAATTGAAAAAATGAACATTGTTGCTCCAAATGTTCTCCTGTGTTGTCTTTATGCAAATTTCCCCTCCCACCATCAAGACATGCACATGCTCTATTACCCAAGGAGGCTGTTTCTAACAGGGATCAGAAACTGAGCAGGAGGTTGATTCACAACTAGAGGATCTTAATGTCTGACATTTTTCTAAGCTTCATGTCTTGACATTGCTTTTGTTAAAAAAGAAAGAACAAGTAAATTTTCAAAATAATTTTTAATATAGTATGAGTTTTAAAAGGTTTTTAAAATTATAGTATGTGTACTCTTACTTTAGAATTTGACAGGTTTGTGCAATTTTCTTCAAAATTCTTCACACTTATTTTAATCGTACCAGGATATCAATGATGCACATTAACACACACACACACACACACACACACACTCAAATACACCCGTGACAGTGAGAGCATAAAATTTGTAGTTAGAAAAAAAAGTGACAGTGAAGCATGGATCATCATCCACTATAGGAACACCTTTTATAGTATCTGTATTTATTTATTTTGTAAAATATTAAGTAAACAGTTTCCTGATGACTTTGGTATTTACTGGCCTGGGTGATTCAATTTGGTATTGTAGTATTAACTACCAGGGACAAATATGGGAATGAAAGTCAAGCATTTGGTTTAGTAAATAGTTTATTAAATCATTCAAATATTTGTAAGTTATGTCAGTTATAGGCTAAATTCATCTGGTACTTGAACTAATTCATGTTCCAATTTATTCATTTCTATAGTTTTATTTATATAGTTCAGGTATAAATTATTACATGGTATAGATATGTTTAATTCATATAAATCTCATGTTAACAAATTTTAATTTACTATGTTGTATATATATGTAAATTTATAAGTCAAGTTTTAAATGTTATATGCACTATAATTAAAATTGTTTCTAGTACTACAATTATTTTTATACATACATATATTTGTATTCATGCTTATCATTTTTTAAACAAGGTATTATGTGGCCCAACCTGGCCTCAAACTCATTACAGTAGAGAATGACCTTGAAGTCCTGGTCCTCTTGGCTCCACCATCCAACTGTTGAAATTACAAGCATTTATTATCATTCTGAGCATTATTTAAGTATTTTTAAATAAAACAAATACATAAATTACAAATACTCATTAGTCAGGAGAGTAAAGAAATACTTCCTTGTTTGTATTTTTTGAATATTTCATATAAAATTAAATATTTGCAAATATTGATGGATTTATAGAGTATTATAAGACACTGTCTTACACTTAATTAATTACACTTACAATTAATAAAGAAAATGTCTTACACTTACACCTTAATTAAGGTGTTCTCAATCTATAAATGTACATATAGTCATTACAGTTATTAAATTTTAGCATTATTCTTGATTTATCAAGAGGAAAATAAATTTAGTTGAAGTTTGTTTTATTTAATAATTTAATTTATGAAACAAAACAGTAAGTAGTCATTTCCACAATAGAATGAATGGTAAATATTGGGAATCTAAAAAACTTAAGAGTATATGTTTTATTTTAGAGTTTATCTCTGTAGTAGGAGGAGCAGGTCATGTCCTACTGCCTGGCTAGCTTAAGGCCCGAAGTAACTACACAGAAATTGTAATCATTTAAACACTGCCTGCCCCATTATTTCTAGCCTCTTATTGGCTAACGCTCACATATTGGTTTAACCTATCTCCATTAATGTGTATCGCCACTTGACTGTGGCTTACTGGCATGAGTCTAACCAGCATCCTTCTCAGGCAAGAGAACCATGGCGTCTGTTACTCCGTCCTTCTTCCCAGCATTCAGTTCAGTCTACATCACCTATCTAAGTTCTTCCCTATTAAAAGGCCAAGGCAGTCTCTTTATTCAACTGATGGAAGCAACACATAGACAGAAAAACCTCCTACACCATTCCCCATTTTCTGTTTAAACAAAAGGAAGGCTTTAATTTTAACATAGTAAAATTACAAACAACAAAACAGTTATCAAGCAAGAATTATAGTTACAATATTTAGATCTATTTTATCTTTTATCACAATAATGGAAAACCATAACTATAACTGTAACATGAGGGCTGGCTTGTCAGGGTTTCTGTCCTGCCCAGTTCTCACAGACATTTAGCCCCAAAGAAATTCACATAGAGGTCTCCATAAGATTATAAACTGATTGGCCCATTAGCTCAGGCTTCTTGGTAACTCTTATAACTTATATCAACCCATTATTCTTTTNTCTATAGTTTTATTTATATAGTTCAGGTATAAATTATTACATGGTATAGATATGTTTAATTCATATAAATCTCATGTTAACAAATTTTAATTTACTATGTTGTATATATATGTAAATTTATAAGTCAAGTTTTAAATGTTATATGCACTATAATTAAAATTGTTTCTAGTACTACAATTATTTTTATACATACATATATTTGTATTCATGCTTATCATTTTTTAAACAAGGTATTATGTGGCCCAACCTGGCCTCAAACTCATTACAGTAGAGAATGACCTTGAAGTCCTGGTCCTCTTGGCTCCACCATCCAACTGTTGAAATTACAAGCATTTATTATCATTCTGAGCATTATTTAAGTATTTTTAAATAAAACAAATACATAAATTACAAATACTCATTAGTCAGGAGAGTAAAGAAATACTTCCTTGTTTGTATTTTTTGAATATTTCATATAAAATTAAATATTTGCAAATATTGATGGATTTATAGAGTATTATAAGACACTGTCTTACACTTAATTAATTACACTTACAATTAATAAAGAAAATGTCTTACACTTACACCTTAATTAAGGTGTTCTCAATCTATAAATGTACATATAGTCATTACAGTTATTAAATTTTAGCATTATTCTTGATTTATCAAGAGGAAAATAAATTTAGTTGAAGTTTGTTTTATTTAATAATTTAATTTATGAAACAAAACAGTAAGTAGTCATTTCCACAATAGAATGAATGGTAAATATTGGGAATCTAAAAAACTTAAGAGTATATGTTTTATTTTAGAGTTTATCTCTGTAGTAGGAGGAGCAGGTCATGTCCTACTGCCTGGCTAGCTTAAGGCCCGAAGTAACTACACAGAAATTGTAATCATTTAAACACTGCCTGCCCCATTATTTCTAGCCTCTTATTGGCTAACGCTCACATATTGGTTTAACCTATCTCCATTAATGTGTATCGCCACTTGACTGTGGCTTACTGGCATGAGTCTAACCAGCATCCTTCTCAGGCAAGAGAACCATGGCGTCTGTTACTCCGTCCTTCTTCCCAGCATTCAGTTCAGTCTACATCACCTATCTAAGTTCTTCCCTATTAAAAGGCCAAGGCAGTCTCTTTATTCAACTGATGGAAGCAACACATAGACAGAAAAACCTCCTACACCATTCCCCATTTTCTGTTTAAACAAAAGGAAGGCTTTAATTTTAACATAGTAAAATTACAAACAACAAAACAGTTATCAAGCAAGAATTATAGTTACAATATTTAGATCTATTTTATCTTTTATCACAATAATGGAAAACCATAACTATAACTGTAACATGAGGGCTGGCTTGTCAGGGTTTCTGTCCTGCCCAGTTCTCACAGACATTTAGCCCCAAAGAAATTCACATAGAGGTCTCCATAAGATTATAAACTGATTGGCCCATTAGCTCAGGCTTCTTGGTAACTCTTATAACTTATATCAACCCATTATTCTTTTCTATGTTAGCCACATGGCTCAGTACCTTCCTCAGTGGGGTAGATCACATCTTGCTTCTTCGGTGGTCTGGGCAGAACTCCCAAGGGAACTTTGTTCTTCCTGGAATACTCCTGTTTTTATTTCCCTGCCACTACTTCCTGTCTGGCTACTGGCCAATCAGCATTTATTTAAAATGTAAATTGACAGAGTACAGAATTGTCCCCCACCATATAACTATCTATTCTTTAACTTCATCAAAGTCTCCAGAAGGATATAATATTATCTAAATAAACAGAAAGTGCATTCTAAGCAACTTTCAAAATTCTAGAAATGACAGAGACATCTTGCTGTCTGAACAGTCACCCAAAGGTTTTCTGTACCATTGGAGCATCCATCTTTGGCCTTCAGGCCCATAGTATCCATTAGACTTTTCCATGAAGCAGGAAATTTTAAAGACAGTTTAGTCTCTTTTGTATTATGTAGATTGTCCCACAGACTCTTTCATAAAGCAGGCACCCCGAAGGATCATCTCAGCTTTAGGCAAGCTTAGCAGCCATCTCTCTATGGATTCTTCATGTCCAGTTTATGCATTAATCCAGGCAAGAGCAGTTTTTGCCCAAATGGCTATCAAACTCCATAAGGAGTCTCTTCGATGCCCATCTTCCTCTTGAAGTAGCTGGTGCTGCTAGGAGCAGAGATGTCTCATAGTCATGAAAAATCCTAAGTTATTAAAGCATTTTAAATGCCATATTCTGTGGACTTTGAAAGACATGAAAAATGCCTATATAACTGAAATATATCTCTATAAATCTAGAAAATCTAACTAACATTACTACAAGCTTGACTATTATCGATGATTACTCATTGACAACCTATATTTCCTAATTATACATTATATTTTTAAATGAACTACACAAACACAATAACTTAATAAAGAGCAGAAATATACATATAGCAAGATTGACCTTAAATTTGTATTAATAAATCAAGATTTATACCAATTTAAATTATTTATATCTATATCATATTCCCTTTTTACTATAAAAGAACATTTATAAACAATATTTGGTAATATGGATGTCATTGTTTCTCTCCAAACTGCTTCATGCTGTGGGGGGGCACTGTTATTCAGGTCTTTCATGGTGTCTCTAGTATGCTAGGTTCATTTTAGTAGGCAGTTGAGCAAAGTTTTTGAGGTTGTTTGTGGCAACCTTTCAAGAGGGCATGGTCTATCATATCATATTGGTCTAGAAGGAATCCAGAGCGTCTCATCCACTGTGAAAACAAAAGATGAACCTCTTTTCCAAATCATCATATCCTTAGACCAAAATTCTGAAGTCAAGATGCCTTTATAATATACATGCTGGATTAGCTTAGCCCATAAAATGAAATGTCTCTCTGTACTTAGCTCTTTACAGTAAAAAAATTTCAAAGAAAACACAGTAATACACAGAATAGAGACTCTGTGAATTTTCCATTTTTACATGGCTTTTTTTTTTAAATCTATGACTATCTGTACTCTGTCTCTTTAAAGATTATATATGACCCTCTATACGCTTTAGTTTTTATGTGGAGTTAGTTGGTGATGTCAAGGCACTATTCTGTAACATGGAGGGCCGGCTTGTTTGAGTTTATGTCCTGCTCAGATCACTGAAGAAGCAAGATGGACCTGCCCCACTGAAAAAGATACTGAGCCATGCGGCTAACATAGATAAGAATAATGGGTTAATATAAGCTACAAGAGCTATTAAGAAGTTTAAGCTAATGGGCCAATGAGTTTATAACCTGATGTAGACGTTCTGTGTGATTTTTTTTATGGGGGCTTACTGGCTGTGGGAAATGTGCAGGACATAAACTCCAACAAGCCGGCCCCCCATGTTATATATCTCCATTAAAAACTTCAGGTGACAGTTATATAAACAATTAGATGTTAGCAAATTTTCATGTGAATTTGAGATTTAACAATTTCTTTTTTAACAATTTCTTATATGATATCTATATATTTATTAGAAGCTGTTGACACATTTGCATCCTCTAAAGCTCTATATTCTTTTACCTATATAAATCAGTCTCTTTAGATTACTATCAATTAAGTTCTTCACATCACTTGTCCACTGGGCATTGTTATGCATGAGTGTAGTGGAAGATTTTATTCTGGGAATTGAATCCAAGCTCTTAGTTTTAATTGTAGTTATCTCTGATAGATTCTAGGTGTCAGTACTAGTATTAAAATGATTTTCCACAAAAAGGGTCACCCTTACAAAAAACCCTCCATGTGAATTGGAAATGGATAAATTGCAGAAAAGGAGTGGCAAAAAAATGTTGATGACCTAGCACTGTTCTAAGAGGTAGGCTGAGCAAGATATCTTTTAGGGTGACAGACTATATATTGTATGTACATTTCTAATCCTAGTCCATACAAAATACTTGGGATTTAATGATAACTAATACATTCTTCAGCATAATTCCTCACACAAGGAATAAGGAATAGGACTCTCCAAACAAGTTCCAAAGGTCAGTTTCATGATTCCACTGTTTTACTGAAAATGACGCTTAGAGAATGTTGCCTAATAACAATGTTATTTAGCAATCATGCCTCATTGTTTTCTTCAGAATTGTTTTGTTTGGATTAGTTTCCCAAGCTTTTTGTTTCTATTCTCCAGTGAAAACCTTTTTTGAAGAATCTAAATTTATCACAAAGTGCCAGAAATATAAATTATTATGCATTTGAAAAATAACAATTCTTAGGTCTTAAAATCACTACTTATGAAGGACTGAATCATGTATTTTAGTTACTAATTTTGCAAATTGAAGAACATTAACAAGAGAAATAGTGTTCACAACAAAGGGTCCTCAAATTATAAACATACAGTGAAGTTTGATTTGAAACCAATAGGCATATCTGTTCCCTCTCTCTAACTAAGTAGTTCTAGCTGAGTTGGCTTAGCCAGAAAATAAAGAACAGCAGTGTTCCTAATTTGTGCAAAGCATGTTAACGAAGAAATAAAAGTAAAGTTCAACTTCTTTTTTCTTCACTAAATTCTGAAGTATTCTTACCATGGAAGCTGTTTTTTTTATCCCCCCCACACACAAATGTAGTACAAACGTAGTCATTTTAAGCATTTTAAGTTCTTTAAGTGTAATGACAGGCATGCAGACGTGGACCAGGCAATGACACAGCCACTCCAGTAGCTTTTGGTGTTGTTACTCTGTTTCCTGTCTGTGTTTAGGATGGACAATACAGAGGCCTGCTTCTTTCTGAGCAGCTGCTATGAAGTGTACTGGACATCATTTGTAAGTTTCCTGGAAACACCCTCGGTACACTTTGGTTTCCACTATGCAAGGATTTTGCTTATTTTGAGTTGAAAAATAAATAAAAAAGTCAAACCAACAAAGCAAACAAAAACAAAAAAGGAAAAACAAAATAAAAACTGTTATAATAAAACTTTGAAACCTTAAATTTCCACTGAAGTTAAGGAGCTATTTATTAGCTATGACTACTTTAACATTAAAAGCATTGTCCATTGTGTCAACACACTTGTTTTATTAATCCTTTACATTTTAATAATCCTCTAGCTAAATATGTGCTCCAAGATAGAGTTTCATTAAGATGGCAAACTCTTCCCAACCCCAAATGAAAGGAGATGGGTCAAGCAGATTATAATGGAACCAATTGGAGAATTTCTTTTTTCTTAATTTTTTATTAAAAATTTCCACCTCCTTCCCTCCTCCCATTTTCCCCCTCCCCCTCCCTCCCCCTCCATCTCCAGTCCTAAGAGAAGTCAAGGTGCCCTGCCCTGTGGGAAATCCAAGGCCCTCCCCCCTCCATCCAGGTCTAAGAAGGTGAGCATCCAAACAGAC
>LOEQ01008440.1:7193-18420 GCA_001685075.1 Bramus lutescens | reverse complement strand
CCTTCTGGGACAGTCCGCCTTGGGGATGGCACACACTCACCCATCTGGATGGAACTCCTAAGCACAGAAACAGAGATGCCTGGCAGTCAAAGGACACCACAGACAAAAGGGCGAATGTGGGGGCAGGGCAGGGTCAAGTGGAACACAGAAGATCCTACAGCAGAAGCTGAAGGTGCCCTGCACTGCCTTGTGGGGACCTTCTGGCCTGCCTGGCTAGCAGACACTCATCCACTGGGTGGATAGCCTTAGTGAAGGAGTAGAGACTATTCCTGAGCCAAGGACCTTGCAGACAATAGGGTGAGAATTTCTTTAAAAATACATGCTGTTTTGAAAATTCTTTTCCAGTTATCTACAGTAGGGACTGGAAATATTCATTGTTTAAGAAGATATGTAGGAAACAGTTTGGTAACATTTGATATAACAGAATTTTTTAATCAATTAATTTATTTATTATGTATACAGTGTTCTGTCCATCTGTATGCTTGCTGGCCAGAAGAGGGCACCAGATCTCATTACAGATGGCTGTGAGCCACCATGTGGTTGCTGGGAAGTGAACTCAGGACCTCTGGAAGAAGAGTCAGTGCTCTTAACCTCTGAGCCATCGCTCCAGCCCTTAACAGAATTTTTTAATGTATTTTTTAAGTTCAGACCACTCTAAATCAAAATGACTAAAATAAATTGCTGGATCATGATTTCAGTTCTCAAAGAGATAGTTTAACTACACTTTGTTTTGTATGAACTTGGATTAGTAAAAGGTAATACAATTGGCTAAATGACATGGTCCCTGCACTTTACTTGAACTTCTTACTCATATGCATATAAATTTAAAAAAAAACATTCTCATCCTTCATTAGAAAATGGCTCCTATGAAGTGATTCTATTTCCACAAATTCATATGTTGAAGACCTTACTCTTAAGTTCAAGATTTGAATTTATCTACAGACAAGGTGTTGACAAATTTCAGTGTAGTAATGAAGCAACTATTGGGAGTCTCTACTTAAAAGCAATGGTGTCCTATACAAGAAGAAAAATTTAAGAAAGGTGTATAAATGAAGGTTTTTAAAAGAACATGAAAGTGAACAGAAGAGCCAAAGACATTCACTTAGCATAGGGTCTCCCCTCACAACTCTAGAAGAAACCATATAGTCACCACTTTGAGTTCACTCTAGCATCTGGATCTGTGGGACTTTAGATTTCTGTGGATTAACCTGAGTATATGGAATTTTGTCAAAGCAGCCCTAGAACTAACCATTGGACATCTCCAAAACACATGGTCAGAAAAGATCTCAAATAGTTTTTTTTTTAACTAATGTTTCAAAAAAGTCAGGACTAAAGAGATGATACAGAGGTTAACTTCATATACTGCTCTTACAAAGAACCCAACTTCACCTATCAGCAACTTTATCAAATGGCTTACAACTGGATATAGGTTTAGATGCAGGAGGCCAGGAACTGTCATATTATGATTTCTAGATGTACCTCCACACATTTGCGCCTTCCCACATGTAGAACACACAGATACACAGAAGCACATGGAGAGACACACAAATTAAAGTAAAAATTTAAATATTTTCACTCCTCTTTTTTCACATATATTACTTTATTTTAATCCAGATCTTCCTTACTTTATTTAATTATGCCTTGAAATTTCCTAAAGTGTTGGGCATAAAAGTGGTCCAATCAGATCTGCTACAGTAATGAATTTGAGCATAACTGTGTGTGCATTATACTTTTACACATAGTTGTAAATATTGTTTATATGACATTTTAATTATACAAATCTTACAGCCTTTCATTGAGAAGCAGGGATATATATATATANTATACACAATGTATAGTATCTTCTACACTTGAATTTAAAAAATGAACTTGTGAAACTGTGATTGAACTAAATGTGATCAGTTTCTTCCTGTTTGAAGTAAATTGGCAAGAAGCTAATAAAAAATAATACCCATAAGCCTAAAAGTTAAGTAGATGAAGCAACAGTAGTAGAATTCTGGAAGTTATAAAGCAAGTATACGAGTGGCAAATGACTCATCCAGAGGAAGATAAAATTTAGGTTTAGAGATGAAATCCCATCACACATGGCTGCTGTTGGCAAAGAAACCTCCAAAGCCTTAGGAAATAAGGAATCAGATGATGCTTAAAGTAGGACTGTATGTAGGCCTTATTCAAAGTTGAGAAAGTAGCAGATTCCCTGGATCGCTCCACATTTGCATTACTGGTTACCAACTGAACCAAGCAGAAGAGGTATGTTATTTTGGCAATTTGTTCTGTGTATCCTCTACATTTTAAGGCTGAAAGTAAATTTTAGTGGCCTAGGTACATGCTGTATCTCAGTGGATTGAGTACTAATTGTTTGCTGTATTTTATATGTTTCTTCAAATAAACATGTCTTGGAGAAGTGGTCCATCATAAAAGAAAATACTGAATATGTAGGTGTGTGTGTGTGTATGTGTGTGTGTGTGCATGTGTGTGCATGCACATGTTCGTGTATATGGGAACACGTGCACACACATCTACAAACATAAGCATGCATTCATATGTACACATGAGCATACAAAGTCAGAAATTTATGGTGCAATATGTGATCAACCTATAATGATGCCAAATATAATTCCACGCTACTAGCATTCTTTTCCTAGCATTTGTCAGCTTTAAATTCTTCTTCTTGACAAATGGTGCACACAGAATGTGACCTATTAAAATTTACAAGTGGAAGTTCTGGATCCCACAACGTCACAGTGAATTATATTTATGTCCCAGAGTTTAAAATGGAAAATAAAGTTGAAAGGAAACCATTAGGATGGTTCCTAATCTAGTGGTTGCTTTTGATATTAAGAACCACTACTATAAGGCAGCCTTGTAAGGCGCCAGCAAAGGCATGTGGTCAGACTGGGAAATCTATGCCTTTGACATCTTATTATGGACTGTGCCCTTTTGAACATTAAAAAATTTAATGAAAGTACTCTTATATATAAGCCAGTAAGATATATATATAATTCAGCAGATAGCATTTTAAAAGAAAAAATATCAAGAAATAAGAACTAATACCATCAAATTTAAAAATAAGGAAACCATAAGAAAATTATCAGTATTAAAGCTTTAAAGTGAATTTTGTTTTATACAATAAGATGTTGTAGTAACTTGAAGAAAAATGGATCCCAAATGGAGTGGCACTATTAGGACATGTGGTTTTGTTGGAGTGGAAATGGCATTTTGGATGGAGGAAATATGTCATTCTGGGGGTGGATTTTTGAGGTATTATATTTGCTCAAGTCACACACAGAGTCTCAGACCACTTCCTGTTGCTAGGACACAATGTAGACTCTCAGCTACCTCTCTAGCACCATGTCTGTCTTGATGTTGACATGTCTCACCATGATGATAATGGACTAAACCTCTGAACTATAATCTACCACCTCAATTAAATATTTTCCTTTATAAGAGTTGCCATAATCATGGTGTCTCTTCATAGCAATAGAACCCCTAACTAAGACAAATGAAAGAGGAAGCTGCCCCTTTTTTTCTGGACATTATAGAAATGATGTCCATTTCAAGTATATGTGCATATAGCTTTAGTGTTTTTAGTTAACTAGAATATGGAAGTTGAGTTGCTCTGGCAAACTTGATCTTAAAATGAGCCCTTGATGTCCAGGAGATAAAGGGGGTTCTTTAATTACAAGTTTATGTAATCCTTGAGAAAACAATAAGACAGAAGAAAAATTAGTAGTGGAGTAACATGCAGATTTTATTTGGTCATATGCTTTTTATACTTTGTTTTTAATTGAGTTATACATTTTCCCCACTCCCCTTTCTTCCTTTCCTTGCCACTCCCACTGTCTCTCCCCTGTTCCCCATGTTCCCAATTTACTCAAGAGATACCCATATTTTTCTCTGTACTACACAGAGCAATGTATTTCAGGTTATGGGCAAGGAGAAGATGTATAAGAGATGAGTATCTGATGAGTACTTGCAGTATCCCAGGATTTTTTGAGGGCTTCAAATGTGGGATATATATATATATATATATAGATAGATAGATATCCCCTGCCTATCCCATAATGTTCATGAAAAGTTTCTACTTTTGTCAGAGAGGGATAGTAATGAGATAAGAGTTTATCAACATTGAGTGTTTGAATTTGGGAATGTTTTAGAGCTTATTCTAAAGCCTGGAACCTTTAAACTGTTATAGATTATTGCCTCAAGTTGGGAAATAAAGAGCAATGAAAGAAGATTCCACTCACAATGTTTAATTTTATTTATACTTGTTTAGCATAATATTGTAGGGTTCTTAATTTTCCCATATGATCTGTGACAATAAAGAAAAATGATAGAAAATGAAGAGCTGAGGACTCAGAGATGATATCAGTCATGACACCCAGTCACTGTTCAGAGGGCAGAGCCAATGATTCTGAAAAAAATAGCATTTGGGTCTCATATAATAAAGGTAATTTGCATACTACTAAGCTTTAACAATAGCACTCAGGAGAGAGACATTTATTCACAACTAAAAGTCTTGCTTTCTTGGTCTGTTTGTGGGTCCCCAGCAATAGGACCAGGATCTGTCCTGGTGCAGGATCTGGCTCTTTGGAACCTATTCCCTATGGTGGGATGCTTCGCTCAGCCTAGATGAAGGGCTGGGGAGAGCTCGGTCCTGCCTCAGTTGATATGGTGTGCTTTTCTGATTCTCATAGGAGGCCTTAACCTTTCTTAGGAGTGGATGGGCAGGGGGGTAGGGTAGAAATGATATGGGGAAGGAAGCAGAATAGAAGAAGTTGGAAGAACTGGCTAGTATGTAAAATTAATAACTTAATTTAATAAAATGGTAAAATCTAAAAAAGTATTGTTTTCTTTAAATACTGTAAAATCTTTCCAAGAGGATCACCATATAACATAGTTGTTTTCACAATATCTATTGTTCCCATTATATAAAATTGTCCCATTTTGACCCATCCAGCAGGTCCAGTTATTCAGGGTCTGAAGAGGTTCTACCTTAAAATCAAGGGTGGGGGGAAATGAAGGAGACCAAGTGGATAGAATGTTGTCAAGGTCTTGTTTATTCAGCACAGTTTCATAGCTTATATAGTCCTCCAATGAGGAATTTGGCAGAGCAGGGGAAGGAGAGAGGGGGCAGAAGGTTGGCAAGCAGGCAGCGTTATCTAAAATTAAATGTTAACTTCCTTGCTATTTGCGAAAGCTGGAACATCTGTGATTGTCTAACTTCCTTATCTAACTTCCTTGCTGGTTGCAAAAGCTGGAACATCTGTGATTGTCTAACTTCCTTATCTAACTTCCTTGCTGGTTGCAAAAGCTGGAACATCTGTGATTGTCTAACTTCCTTATCTAACTTCCTTGCTGCTTGCAAAAGCTGGAACATCTGTGATTGTCTAACTTCCTTATCTAACTTCCTTGCNNNNTAACTTCCTTATCTAACTTCCTTGCTGCTTGCGTAAGCTGGAACATCTGTGATTATCTATGGTTATTCTTGGAACTGATCTTAGTAAGATTCCATTTGTCAACTAAGTTACCATTTCTCAGAAATGGCCAGGCTTAAGTTTTGGTTTTCTGGGCTAGGCCTTAGGCCTAAATCTAGGCCCATTGTTCCCAACACCATTTCACATAATATTGTTCAAATAATGAAATGTAGTAAGGTCTTGTCAGTTGAACACTTAACTTTTGTGTGTACTGACTTAACACTCCCTAATTTCAACACTATTCCAGAATAATCATAACTCACCTAACTTTTCAATGTTTTAAAGATAGTCAGGCATTCAAATAAAATTACTCACATCATAGCTTTATTTATGTTATTTTTTTAAATGTTAATAGAAACATTCAGTCACATTAAAGAGCAAACTTGTAGACTTTCTATTTACAGTTTCAATGACAAGCCTCAATATTGACAACATACCCTTCATCGCAGGTATAAACATCCTTTGCACCAAACTCAAACCCAGTTCCAACTGCCAGCTTAAAGGACCCAAAGGGTGTGTCTCCAGGATACCCACATGGCTTTTCTAAAATTAAAGCAAAATAAAGATTCAGCATTAGAATACAGTCCATGGATCACACCTTATCTTGGAGTCAGGGGAATCACATTTGAAAATCATTGAATAGAAGGGAAACTTAATACAGCAAGGAATATTTTATAGTTGAAGCTAACTATTTACTTCCATTTTTAATTTTGTAGGATTGCTACATTTTAAAATGATTTTTTCTACATTTCAGCTTCAGTAGTGATATAATAATATGGTGTAACAACATAAAACTTGTAGTACATTCTAAATTAAAATTTGTTTTAAGGTTCTCAAACATGAAGCACTTCCTCTGACATATCCTGGATGGGTGTAAAGCCACCCATTCTCCACACCTGCATACTTTAACAGTAGTCCCCAATGTTCAATATCCAGGCTGGCATTTGTCGATAGCCTGAGTCCCTTCTGGATATGATTGGTCAGATCAAGAACCTACCAGAATTTCAGTATTTTGTTCTGGAGGAGGACCTTTACAGTCTACAATACAAACAAACCAGTATTTGAAATACCTATTTACATAGACATCATAAACCTTAAATATAAAAAACAACTGATGTTCTCAAGAAAGACAAATTTGAAAGTCTCAACATGTGGGGGAAAAGTGAAACATTACAAACTGCTAGTGAAACATAGGGGCTCACAAAAACTGAACTGACATTGGGAAAATTATAGGTCTTTTGCATATATGTTATGGTTGTATAGCTTGATGTCAGCAGGATTTGGGGATATTTCTGACTACTTTGCCTGTTCTTGGAACCCTTTTCCTCCTACTGGGTCACCTTGTCCAGCCCTGATAGGGTTTGTGCCTAGTCTTTTGTAATATTTTATGACATGTTCATTTGTGAAACCTGCTATTTTTTTTGTTTTTGTTTGTTTGTTTGTTTGAAGGGAAATGGAAGAGGTGTGGATCTAGGGTAGAGGGGAATGGTGGGAAATGGGCAGGGGGTCTTGGAGGAGTGGAGATAGAGGAAAATTCTGACAGGATGTAATCTATATAAAGAACAATTTTTTAAAAAAAAGAAAGAAAAGATCTGCTAGCATGGCGAATGTTGGAACTATCATGTCAAGAAAGGGGGCAGAAGCCAGAGCTCACACTGACACTGAAAATGTGTGGTCTGTCTTAGTCAATGAGGACTGCTAGGACAAAAAGTCTACAGGTTGGGAAGCTTAACCACAATGTATTCCTAACAAGGAATGTTCTTTGCTCCCAGCAGGTAAGTCGTGGAGGTGGGGTGGGGGAACAGAGAGGCAAATAACAACGGACAGAGAGAGATTTCAATACATAAAGCCTCTTTCTCTTATTTCTTCTTTAGGACTTTACTCTCACAACCACATCTAAACTTGATTACATCTCTAAGACCCATCTCAGCTTCAACATATTGGTTTGGAGACAGAACAAATAGAGTGTCCATCCCAAGTCAGCAATTATATCACAGAAATTGCATCCAATAAATGCATGAGCAAGTGAGTTAAATTTCATTTGTGGTAAAGATTATGATAATGTGGCTAATATTAAAAATTAGAAAGTACAACCTCAACAGTTGAATTAATAAACATTTATGATATAGGCATGTGGTAAATATTACATCAATGTCAGAAAATACATAAAAAAATAATGGATACAAAACCATAATGTAGTATCAGACATTTAGGACTATTAATATCAACATAGTCTAAGAACAACATACTATGTATCACGCAGGCACACACAGGCTGTGAAGCAATGAAGTGCATAAAACGTAAGTATAGCTTTGATGATAGCTTGTTCCATTTGCAAGAGATCAACAGGGATCTTTGAGGTCCTGGGAATTCTCCCTGTCTTTGTGTGATGAATAATAGAAAGTAAGATACTATGTTCATAGCTTATTCATTAGTGTGTATAACATATTTAAAACACATAAAATTAACAAAATATGTATCAGTTCTATTCTCTTCACTTTTCGATAGATTAACTAAGGGTAGTATATAAAAAGAATGGGCAGAAAATTAATTGAAAGTTTACTCAATATTTTGTTTTAATGTCTGATAGTTGTATTTTCATTGCTATGTCCTTACAAATAATCCTTAGCATTCACTTATACAAACTTCGAAAGAAATATTTGACACAGTTAATATAGATGGGGCAGGGACACAAGAGCATCTTGTGATCTCAGAGCCAGTTACTTACTGACAGGAGTGCATTTGGTTTGAGGAGATCAGCCATTCTCTGTACATGTAACTGTGTCCTGACCATTTGGAAGACTGTAGCCAGGGTAACACTGGACTCTTATAGACTGGTCCTGTATGTAGTTTCCTTTCTCTTGTAGAACTTCCCCATGCTCTATATGATAGATGCCACATATAGCCCTAAGGACCACAAATTTACCATAAATGTTAAATTAAAAACACTCCACATTCATTTTTTTTTAAATCTAAGGTTTATCTTTATAATAGTTAAATAAGCATGTGCAGCATTCAACAATAAAACCAATATCAAATGTTTCAAAAAGTAGTATTTATCTTTAGTTTTATGAATAAAATATGCAAGCACTAAAGGTAATCTTATATTTCTCATTTTTTTTCACATTCATTTCATGAAAAGCTGCTCACAAGACAGAAAGTAATCATTTTTTGCTCACAAATGCTTCTGTTTCTTATTTTGAGAAACTTAACTGTAATTATGTATGTGTTCTTCTCTTTCCAGTTTTTGATAGAATTAAACATGAATTAATGTAGACATTGACTTACTGAGACATGGGACTGCCGGCTCCCACCCTTGTGCAGTGCAGTGAATGCTGTCCCAGTTTCTGCCTGAAGGAGGAACAAATTATCTGTTGCAGTAATATTCAAATGACTTTCCTGTAGCTACTGGGAAGTAGGCTTTGTGTTCCTTTTCATCATATAGACCTCCATTTTTGCTTTGTGGAAAATCACAAGGTGGACCTTGCAATAAAAACAAAAAGACAGAGAAACACTCGTATCAGAGATAAACCATTTGACCAGTGAATTCGTTTCTATTAATTATAATAACGGCAAGTCTAGAGAGTGTCCTGAAGAAGGAGATGAATAGAATCCATATTACTGAGGTATGTGAGGAGGTCTTTCCTCATGATTTCAGGTTATGCCTGATATGTCACCAGAGAAGTGGGTCAGGGATATTTGTTAATATCCAATGTTATAACTGCTTATTTATAATTTTATCAGACCTGAAATCTAATTTGATTAAATCAAAGAAAACTATTTTTATAACTTCATATTGAAGTTCTATATTGCTCATCATATTAATAAATTTATAGGTAATGTTTTGTTATATTTTCCTCTTCATATTATTTACAAATAATAAGTACTTTTAATATCAGAATAGCATTAACTTTTCTATGAAGTTTGATTCTACTTCAGGGACCCTCATGTGGTAGGTTAAATGAATTCCTCAAATACATGCCAAAACACTGAAATTTCTTATAACTTCCTTGTTCATGCACACACATATATATTTTTGCATAGTTTATAAATTTAAATTCTTTTTATCTTAAGTGACCTTCTATAAAATTTTAGAATTTTGCTCTTCATCTGGTATCAAGAAACCAAATTAGCTCAGTGAGATTTTTTTTAAAGGATTGCAAATGGAGACATGATTTTAATTAGGGATATTTTAGCCTTATAGACACATTCCTGTGCCTCTTAGTTAATCTTCATTCTCATGTGGACAATTATGAATCTGTCTTTGATCCTTTTATGAATAATTCCTCAAAAACAAATCTAATAATTCTCAAAATGAATGATCAGCAGAGGTCAGTCATTAAAGCTGCCCTGTTTGAATATTACACTTTTCCAGATGTAGTTCATGACTCCATCAGCAGTGATGGTTGGTTCTTCACAGTTTTAATTTAGGCTCCTCACAATATTGATTAATATATTTACTAATTTCCAATGCTTTAAGTAAGTACTCCACAGTTCATTTTTGACCTCTCACAGGAACTCCTAATTTTTATTGTCAAATTTCATCCTACTTCAGATTCAAAATTGCACACAAGGTCAATTTATAGACTCTCAACCAATGAAGATTCATCCTCATCATCACCTGTATTGCTTCAGTTTTGAATTTTTACTGCATTTTCCCTAAAGCAAAAAACAATTTGATGAAAGAAATGAGTAACTGAACAGGCCTGAGAAGAGAGCACTACTTATTTTAAGTAGAAAATGTATTTAATAAATTACCGAGAGATTAATCTATAAACTAATGCAGCAGAAACTTTCTAGAATGTATGAAGATGATTCTCATGAGGACTCCTAATGGGGGATACAGAGTCTCAACTGGTGTCTTTCGTAGTCAAGCAAGGCTTCCAATGGAGGTACTAAGATGCATTCAACTGAGTTGTTGGACAAGAGGGACCCTTGGCAATCTCCAAAGACCTCAGGCTGATACTAAGACAAAACACTACTCTAAAGTGATAGCAGTGTCCCATTGCCAAGAATAGCATCTGCATGACTCATTGGACACGGAGAGTCATTGAGCTGGGGCCTACATGGAGCTTTTTCCCCTTTGTTCTAGTCTCTTTGTTGTGTGCAAGTACTCTTCAGGCCACTGAAAGAGAAATATGAACATCAATCCAGTCACAAAACCTTTGACCTATAACCTGTTCTGCCTGTAAGATATGCTAGGGCAATGGTTGCACAGCAATTGTGAGAGCAGCTAACCAATATTTGATTTAACTTAAGGTTCATTCCACAGGAAAGAACCTGTAAGAGACACTTCATTGGTAACAAAAAAGCAGATATTAGATAGTTCAGAGACCTAGAGTAAAACCAAAACAAAACACTATTGGTCAAAAAAAAGTTCTATAAAATTATTGCTAATGATATTCTGCAATATTCCTATTTTGGTGACTTTTCTAGTCATCATCACAGAGGCTTCATCAAGTAACAGATGGGAACAGATGTGGAAATCCATAGCCAGACATCCAAACTCTATCAACAATATCTTATAATCGCATGTCTTCCCTAGATTCTCAAGAGTGAGTTTTAATAAATGGTACATATAGTTTGATGAAGGGCATATGTGTTACTGTTGACTGAGTTTTCCATCCTGCCCAGTTCCCACAATCATTAAGACCCAAAGAAATCACACAGAAGTCTACATTAGGTTATAAACTGATTGGCCCATTAGCTCAGGCTTCTTATTAACTCTTATAACTTGTATTAGCCCATTA
>LOEQ01008439.1:36371-49426 GCA_001685075.1 Bramus lutescens | reverse complement strand
GCCCCAGCTCCAGGGATGCAGCAGGTCAATTTTACTGTAAATTAACCTGTAATACTCTGCTCACAAACCTCATTCAAATGTTCCATAGCTGGACCTCCCAAAAGAGCCAGAGCCTTTTGTGCCAGCATGAACTACAAAGCCCTTCCCCAAAGAAGCCATGTTGAATGCCATTCTGTAGGCAGAGACTTTTCATTTGTTTCCCTGCCATGTTGGGTACCAGATGTAGACAATTACAATAAAGTAATCCCACACTAGCTCAGAATGGAGTATGATAAAAGGTTCTTTATTTAGGGGTAGACTCACAGATAGACAGTCCTCTGCACAAGCAGGGAACAGCAACTGAATTTAGAAGCCAAGAGGCTACATACATTTCTACATCTGTTTATATAGTACATGCCACCATGCCCAGAGTATGCCAGTATCTTAAATGATACTGGCTGAAGGAGTTCCCTCAGCAATACCCAAATTGTAAACTAGTAACCTGCAGAATGAAATATAGTGTACGGCAATCTTTATAGTTTTAGATGCTCTTGAAAGATTGTAGATCCTTGAGAGAAAATCGCTTTATGAGAGGTATTTAATAGTCAGAGATTATATGAAAGAGAATGAGTGTTCTTAACTTTTCCCCTGTTGAGAGTCTGAGCTCTTGTGTTCAAAGCCTTAAGATCGAGCAATGACTATTTAGCATCTACATGGTTTGACACGACAATCAATTTCACTCTACTTCTCTGAATGTGGATTTTGACAGCATCAGTAACAAGGGGAGAATGGAACTAGAGGTGAATGCTTGGCATTTAGAAAACTCCAGCATACAGGGACTAATGTCACCATTACAGTGATCACTATTGCTATAGTTGTCATTTATTCACCTAAGCAACAATCATATGAGAAGTTTAACACTGGGAAATTTAGAGAAATGGAGGCAATTCCTAGACCTCATTGATCACTCTTAAAACATGGGTGTCTAAATGGTATATTTCAAGCTGAATAATGCATTTCTCTTATGGTTATATTAGGGATATTTTAGAGGCTCACAACTGTGTCCATTCTTACCAGGAAAAATATGCAAAATTTATTCAGCAATTAATTTTTCATCTAAAGGTGTCCATAAGATACCTAATTGAGAGATTTCCCTGGAATATGCATCACTTGTAACATATAAATGTGCTTAACTATCTGTAAAAATGTTAAAACCTTCATGGCAGACTGTGCATCCAATCAATTATTGATCAGAGTAGCAGAAACACATCAAACTGTGACTTTGAGTGCTAATCAGCCCTTGGCTTCTTGTTTTGCTTGATGTTGAAGTGTTGTAATTAATGGTGACCACTTTGCTACTAAGGAGGGCAAACACTTTCTGAACAGTCACCAAGTATAATTTGAAGCCAAACTATACTTGGCTTAACTACAGATGTCCTTAACTATAGCACATTAAAAAGACAGAAGGTAATGAATTCCTGACCATCCTAAGTCTCTGTGAGAAAACAAGACAAAAAAGGTCAATCAAACAAGCACAAAAATAACTTTACAGGGCCTTTTAGTGGCTACTTAATTTTCTTGAAAATCTGGGTAATTAACACCAATGTTAATTTTGTGTGTGTGTACACACACACATACACACACACATATGAATCCCACTGAGTTGTAAAGTCAAAAATTATCTAAAAGAGAAATTTCATATCATGATGCGGGATTCTCCTCTATATGCTGTGATTACCATTGATTAATAAAGAACTCATTGAGCCTATGGAAGGGCAGAACAGAACTAGACAGGGAAAGCAAGGCTGAATTCTGGGAGAAAGAAGGCAGAGCAGAGGGAAGCCATGTAGCCCCACCAGAGACAGATGCTGGAAAATTACCCAGTAAGCCACAGCCTCGTGGCAATACATAGATTAACATAGATGGACCAATTTAAAATATGAGCAGGATTCCTACTGTGTGACCTTGCTAAGAGGTATCTGACTATTGAAACAACGGTCCAAATAAATTGTAATTTTCCATGCTAAAAAGCAGGAAAAGAATAAAGCTGTTGCTAGATAGAGTAGAAGCAGATTTCATACCATTCTATTAATTTGTCAGATTGCCTTGCAGGAGAGACTGGAACATAGACAATCACTGTAGTATGATTTTTTGTTGCTATAATTAAATACTGACCTAAAACAATACAGGGAGGAAAGGGTTTATTTCACCTTACAAGTTCATTGTTGAAAAGAGCTCAAGTAGGAGCCTGGAGACAGGAATTGAAGCCAAGGCCTTGGAGGAGCATTGCGTATTGGATTATTCTCTGTGCCCTGCCCAGTTTCTTTTCTTCTGTATTCCAGGACCACCTGCCAAGAGGTGGACCTGCCAACAGTGGAGTGGCCTTTTCAGGTCAAACATTGATCAATAAATTGTTCTCAGAGGCCAATCTGATGGAGGTTATTTCTCAGTTGAGTTTCCCTCATCCCAGATGACTCCAGTTGTGTTAAGTTTACAAAAAGTAACTAGAACAACAATAGTGTGCCAATAATTTGCATGACCATACTTTGACCAGGAAAGCTTAGTTTTATATAATTTCTTTTTCTTCATATGAAAATTTCTGGTTATAACTTGGAAGATTGTGTGTGTGTGTGTGTGTGTGTGTGTGTGTGTGTATAGATGGGGCTTTCACTAGGTCTCTTTTTTTTCTTTCTTTCCAATGTTACCACATCAAATACATCTCTTTTCTATGTTTTCATTTATTTTCTCTTTAGTAAGAATATTGAGGACAGGTAACTGAACCTAGGTGTTGGATCTTCAATTATCCAAGCTTTGACCCTTTAACTCTGAAAACTATTTTCCACTTTGATGCTTTTCCTTGACCCGTAAGTCCCCAAAAGATTCACTATATGAGTGCTGAATGAAATCATGAAAGAATCTAATTAATTCTCAATGTACATTGGTGCTGCAGAGAAGCATAATTTCCAGAGACATTGAATCTCTCTCTTCCTAGCAGAAGTCTCACTCAGGAAATTAAGTTTGGATTTATCAAAGTCACCACGACTTCTGATATTACAAAAAGTCACAAAAATATTTTGCTCTGAAAATATAAATCTCATTTATAATAAAGTCTGTGTTGAATATAAGTGGGGGGTATAGTTTTTTAACTTTCCCCAACTGTTGTAGGCTTTTAGTCAGAAGAGATTTCTTTTAACAAAAAGATTAACAGAAAAAAACGGCAATTTTAGTAACAGATGTCTATGAACACAGGAGGCAAAAATATTTCTCTGAAAAGTAATTTCTTCTCAAAGCAATAGCTTGAAACTCCGTCTGAAGTAGGATTCCAAAAAAGAGCAATGTATTTAAGAGTGACAGATAAAGAAACAAAAGATATTAACCTCAGAGGGAATGTGCTATAGTTCACTTTGTGTTCAACTCCATTGAGGCCTAGCCTACAAGCCTTTCCAAGGAGGGGTTATTTATCTCTTCTGGAAGAAGGTATGGGGGCAAATTTGAAAGGCCTTTTGTCATCATGAAACCATGTTCAACTCTTTTATTCAAGAGTGCTTAATTATCTTATTTATCATCCATCCATCCATCCATCCATCCATCCATCCATCCATCCATCCATCCATCCATCCATCCATCCGTCCGTCCGTCCGTCCGTCCGTCCGTCCGTCCGTCCGTCCGTCTGTCTGCCTGTCTATCTATCTATCTATTTTTGTTTTATTGAGTATAGAACATAGGGCCTTTCATGCACAAAGAAAATACTTCTATCCTGAGATCCAGCCACTGTCCCACATTTTAGGGATAGGCACTTTGTTTTCACCATATGTTTCTAAACTTCGTCCTATAGAAGATGAACTGAAAAGGGGGACAGAGGGTAGAAAAGAAGGCGAGATGAAAAGGGAGGAGTAAAAAAAATGAAGTTAAGGCAAAAACTGGGGAAAGGAAAGCAAGGTTCTGACGTAAACTTCCCATACCATAAATGACAAACATGGCAATTATTTATACAGCTTGTTTAATGCAGTTTTTGGAACTTGGGAGTACAAAAACATAAACATATACTCAAGAAGTCATAAAGGCTTTGTGCTACAAATGTTTCTCCATTAACATGAAAATTTTTATATATGCTGATTTGTAAAACTATAATATCCAAGTTCTACATACAATAAACAAGTGTTCCTCTATGTTGAAGCATATATATGGCCTTCAAATGTGAGATCCTGAAAGGTAAGCAACTGCTTTCAGAGGAATGAAACTATTTCTACTCTGAGGATTTCTATCTGTGCTCTAGTAGAAATTTCTTATGTGCTAAGGAGGGGGAGTTCTGAGATGTAGTAGGGGCAGCATGAGGTCTCTGGGTCACATGTCACCAAGACTGACAACCTGAGTTCAATCACTGGGATCCTCATGATAGGAGAGACTTGACTTCCCTAAGTTTTCCTATGACTGCCACATGCTCTGTAGTGGCTATGCCAACACACATGTGTTCTGACACAGAATAAATAGATAAAATGTAACAAAGATGCTTGAAGGCTTCATGAGAAAGGTGGCACTTGAAGTGTGAATATCCTGAAAATACTCAGTCTCATTCATCCGATCACAGATGGGCTTATGTATGTGTTGGTAGTACTTTGGGAAGCTGGTGTGTAAGGGCCTTCTTGGATAATTGGTTAGGAAAACAGAATATTACTCACTCTGGCTCATCTTCTAGAAAGTTCTGTGTGAAGAGTTCTATGGGAGAGTTCAACTGTTCAATGACCCTTGATTCCCAGTGTTTAGATTACACCATCACTCTTTTTTTTTGTGAAGGGTTTTGTTTGTTTAATACATCTGAAAAGAATTCATTTACAAAGAACTGAGACACAAGAAAACATTGGTTCAACACTGACGAATCTAAAAGATTAGGACTGGGGAAGGAGAAGATTATCTAAACATTTTTTTTAAGGTTGGAACCTGCAAACAAAATAATCTGATAAAATCTATTAACACTTATGACGAGTCGTGAGACTCTTAATTAACATTTTCCTTGAATGAAAGAGCTTCAGTCAGTGGTTCAAGGGTTCCTCATAGGCATGGAAGAAAAAAAACGGGATAGTCCTGACTGGTCCCCATGTTGGTTAAGTATGCTCCCCTCCCCACATGCGCACAGCTTCTTAATGAAGCTTCTTAATGGGCCTGTAACCTCATCATCACCTGAAAGATGGCAAGCATCAGTAACCATTGTCTTCTAGCACCATCCCTCAAGGAAGCCTATGTACCAGGTCTTCAGCTGAATCTAGGAAAACTACAGTGAGTTATAAATCTATGCTAAGCATATAAGAAAATGACTGACAGGGGCAAAATAACTTTTTTAAATTAGGAACTCAATCCATTTTACACCATCGCTCTTGCTACATTGTATTAGTAAAGGCTAATCCCAAAGCTACACTGAGTCAAGAGGTAAAGAAATAAAGCACATCTCTATGGAAACTGCAAAGACTCATTGCAGCATGCATACAAAGTATATCATTAATTAAATCTGTTATTTTAATCACTCCACTAGCTAACCAGGGGATACCTAGAGGTTGCAACTGATAAGCAGTTATGTTTTACACATCTGTGTATCTGATTAAGAGACTTTGTCATGATTTGGCACAAAGACAAGCCACAACAGAACATATATTGGTTCTCTTCAGAGAGTTACAGCTTTCCATCTGTGGAGGCAGAGAAGGCTGGAATTCAGCAGTAAAACAGGATGATATTTATGCCATATACAACAAACAGTTTTGAAATGCATCACAAATTTATATTTTCACATGTTGAATACCAGATACTGATTCTAACATTTCTAAAGAAATAAAAATATTTAACTGTGCCCTACCCTTCCTTTTAAAGGAGAGTTTATACTCTATGATGTTGAATGTTAGGACCAATGTAATTTTGTAAACTTTTATAAGGGTTGACAGTAATGAGATTATCTTTGGTCTCAGAAGATGCTTTGGGGTTTGAACAAAGTTGAGACTTTTAAAGACTATGGGGACTTTTAAGGTTAGATTGAATACATTTTTCCCTATGAAATCATGATAAGCCCCATGACAGACAGGAGTGGATACTGTAGTTTGAATAGGAAATATTCCCTATAGGTCCCATATTTGTACATTTGGGCCTCACCTAGAGGAACTGTGTCTGAAGGTTGTAGAACTTTTAGGAGGAGGATGTGGGTCACTGGAGGTGAGAGTTTCTATTCATTTTTTGGTTCTTGAGTGTGGATGCCAAATGAACAGCCAGCTTCCTTCTCTGTAGCACAAACAATAAAAACCCAGAGTCAGATATTTAGGTTCAACCCAAAAACCAGAAATGCAAAGCAGCCAAGCCACTAGGGAAGGCTTACTGCTAACACGGTGATCGTAGACTAAGCAGACTAAGACTCTCTTCTTCTCCCATTTAATATTCCCTCTAGGATCAAAGGTGTATGAGTCCCTAGAACTGGGATTAAAGGTGTGAGCCACCACCACCTGGATTTGTTTCTGCATTGATCATGAGTAACCCAGGGTGGTCTTGAACTCACAGAGATCCATCTGCCTCTGTCTCCCAAATCCTGGGAATAAAGGTGTGTGACACCACTGCCTGACCTCTAGTGACTTAGCCTTGCCCTTCTGATCTTCAGGCAAGCTTTATTTACTAAAACATAAAGTATCACTATACTTCTCAACACAAAGCCTTCCTGCTGTCATTGTCTCCTCTGACGTGATGGAAACTATTTCCCTGGGATGATAAGCCAAAATAATTCACGTATTCATTAAGTTTCTGTTGTTAGTTTTTTTTTTTATCACAGTAACAGAAATCTAACTAAGACAGTAGGTGAGTGTGGATGAACATTGACATAGCACATTGGTTATGGGCTTTAACCAGGTTAGGATGGAATATTAGAGACATAAAATGGACAGCACCGTAGTTTTACTAGACAGTGACCCAAAGAGTGGTGTCAGATATCTCACACTTCTTTGCAAGCTTGGGAAACAGTCTAATCAAATATTGAAGTGTCACATACATAGCCTCCATATATTTGTAACTCAAAGGTTTGGTCTGCTCTTTCGTGTTGTTGTTTTGGTTTTCTTGTTTACAGATAGAGCTGTTAATGTCATATTTAAATAGTTTTTAAGAAGCAGTGGAGATATGGGGCTTCGTAGAGTATATTTATTCCCTCAGCATTCATGAAGTGGGCACAGGAGTATCAAAAGTTCAAGGTCATTCTTGGTTACATAGTGGTTTGTTATTTGAAAGCTAGCCTAGTATACATAAGGCTCCACCTCAGAAAACACACCAATACAAGCAATGGAATGGGAGCAGATGAGATAAATTTAGCCAAAAATACCAGGCAAGTAAAAGTAGAGGGGTCAGAAGCAATCCTGAAGAAACCCAATGTTGAGAGGCTGTGACAATGTTTTCAGCATAGCAGACTAAAGGAAGCATTGTTGTGTGTGGAAAGAATCACCTCAGAGAGGAGTGGATGGGGGCGAGCAGGAGGAGGGGAGGAAGGGGAACTGTGATTGGTTTGTAAAATGAAAAAAAGTTGAAAAAAAGAATCACAGTGACTGACAGAAAGCTTAAAAGCAGACCGCAGTCAGGAAAAATACAGTGTACAGGACAGGCAGAATAAGAGGTGCAGTTTTCAAGACTGAACTTATTAGGGTTCTTGATAGAGAGTCCAGATTAGAAGAGTCTAAGGATGTAATAAAAAATAAAAACAATAAATACACATTTTAGAAACCTTTTTCCAAGTTGTTTTCTCCCCTTTGAAATAAATCACTGAAAATCACCAGGAAGCATATCTCTAAATATCATGTGACATCCATTTATTTTTTGTTTCTGTGTATCTGCACACACATTCATGTAATCCATTCATAGGCACACATATTATACATACACATGCACACATGCAGAAGCACAAGAACCTTTTTTTAAAGAAAGGAACTTTGGATAACAGGCTATTATTAAAATATTAGATAAAATGCTATCTATTAAAACCATTTAATAAATATTTAATTTAGCTTGGTAAAATTGGTAGTGTGCATTCTAAGTAGTTTTGTCTTTGAAATCAATTGTTGGTAATTCATTGTTAGTAAGGTGTAAAGGTATTTCCATATTTCTAAAATCAATTATATGTATGACATTTCTACCCATTGGCGCTTGGTGCTAAGGAATCCAAGATGTACATGGAGGCTTAGTTCCTGACAAAGACGTGTGGAGAAATGATGTGGTAATTTCCTCTACTATGAAATCTTGCATCTTGGAGGGAAACTTCTCAAGATGCAACATTCTCTAGAGGGAGAAACACATCTTACCCTACATGAAAGATCTTTACAATCCAGGCTGCTCTAACGGGCAGTGACATCCCTTCCTTTGGCGAAGCTCAAGTAGTAAATTAAATAACTCAATGGCTTTAAGAAATCTTGGAACTGACAAAATGCAACAGGTCTCTCATTCCCCATGCTTCTAGAAGAAAGAGGGACGTCTGAGAGACACTTTCAAACAAATTAACTGTCTACAAGACTCCGAGAGAAGACAGGCTGCCTGGAGGAGGCAGACAAGGAAGAGTTGCGTAGATGCAGCAGGGAATCCCCAGAGCCACCTGGAAGAGGCTCAGACGAACAGATGTTGCTGGAAAAAATACTCTTTCACCTATTGAGACGCCTACAGGTTAAGCAGGGCACTCTGTTTCCAGTTTCTGTGAGTTGTCAGTCGTAGCGCACAACGCCTGTCTGCGCTCTATGCGCTACCATACAGTTTGTGAGCTTCGGGCAAGGGACTGGAGATTGAAACATACAAACACACGCAGAGAGACAGAGACACGGACCTCTAGTCACTGGTAAGAAGCCCTCATTCAATAGCACCACGGAGGCTTATAGACCCAACATGGTCAGGTGGGCCAAAAGGTGAAAACCTTATCCTCTGATCCTCAAGACCAAGGCAACCCGTGCTCGTGAAGCAGAGCTGGTAAACAACTTTGACACAGCTTTCAGTAACTCAAATCAGAAGGAAAGTCAAGATCTCTAGCAGGGAAGGAAGCAGATCTGGTAAACAACTCTGACACAGCTTTCAGTAACTCAAATCAGAAGGAAAGTAAAGATCGCTAGCAGAGAAGAGCAGCTGGAGGCCAGGAACTCCAAATGGTTCCAACAAGTCATGGTGATACAACTGTTATCTTTGTTGTTGTTTTGTCAATTGTCACTGTAAGTAAGTAGTTCCACATACATATTCCTCTAATTAAATCCAATAAGACTAATTGGTTCATGAGTCAGGACTTGGGTGTTATTCATACTTTGGTCGCTCCTCAGTTCCTTGTTTGGGTGAGTAAACATTTGCTCATATCTGCCCAGGAAGAGTGCTACAATGCTAAAGATGCGTGTGGAGGCCCAAAAATGTGAGCCTATTTCCACCCTGACTAAAGAGAGAGGTCAGAGAGTTGGGACTTACTTCTATTCCTTCAAGGTTATTGTTTGTTTCTATCTCAAACAAAGGTCTCACCTAGATTTAGGTCAGAGAGTTCTGCTCTCTCAAGGTTGTTGTCAACCGGTCCAGGCGTAGAGAAGTAGATCTGTTCCTACCTCAGACAAAAGTCTAAGGACCCAACTAAGTTCCTACTCCCTTAAGGAGACAGCTATGGATTCCACCCAAAGAGTGGTTTGCCTATAGAATGTTTTGGTCTAGGGTGTGAGCGGTACTTGTCTTATTTTCTAGCAACAGAATGTTTAACTAAGAATGTAGGTAGCCACAACATTCAAGTGGTCTGTTCATTTCCTTGTATCATGTTAATGCAGGTTTTTTTTTTTTAAATCTTGCTCCTACCTTTTGGGATTGGGAGTATTTTAAGCAAATGGAAATTAAACGCAAGTGATTTCAGTACTCACTGGAACTCCCCCCTGGCACTATCCTATGCTTTCTGTCAGAATGTCCTACTGGAAGCTAGTTTACACCCTGAGTCCATGTGCTATGTGCTTACTCTATGAAATAGCTTGCATTATTTCCATTTTAGAATAAAAAACACAGGTGAAAAAAAACTACTCAATCAGTAAAGTGTTCATCACACAAGACTAAGGACCTGAGATCTATGCATTTGAACAGATAGGCATTGCATTGTGTACCTTTAATCTCACCACTGGGGATGCAGGGACAGGAGGATCCAGGGGGCACACCAGTCAGTCAATTCATCTGAATAGGTCAGCTACAGGCTCAGTGAGAGAGTTTCAAAAAATTATGTGGAGAGTAATCGAGAAGGCCTGCTTGTCTCCTTCTGACCTCTGCATACACACATGAGAATGTGTGCTCATAAAACACATCACACACACATGAATATATCATATTAGATCAAGATTGATAGGGGTAACATGGAAATACAAGAAGGCAGACAACCATTTCCAGAAGCATAATTGTTCTTTTAATCAGGACAACTGAAGGGATGGGGGCTCTCCTTCCAAGAGGAGACCGTGTGCGTGTGGCATGTTGGACTTTGGGAACTTTGGGAGGTGAAAGAGTCCATTTTCAGGTCATTTCCCCTGCAGTGTGTGAGTGGATGGGAACCAGCGAGGTTGGTCTTTGGATCTCCTTATCGGATGCTTCCAGAGGTGATATCAGTCAAGTCAATTTTCTTGTCTGGAATTTCTTCAGCCTACATGAAGCTTTTAGGCAACTTTTTGCATACCTTTTTGCGGTAATAAAACAAAATGAAGAATAGATTAAAATGTTGAAGCAACTTATTCAAATGGCAGAAAGTGGCGTTCTCTTTCAAGTGGGTCAGCACTCGAGTCAGAATTGCTTAAGAGAAAACATAAGTAGCGTGGACTGGAACAGCACGGACTTTGCTGGCAGCTGTGGTTGCAATGACTCATTTTCTTAGGTCCACAGACTCCTACTTGTCACTCATCCCCCTCTGCGCACAAATAACATTGAGCAAATTGTACCGAATTTTGTTCCTCAGTCAAGGAGAGAGCTCTGTGTTCATCTGCGACCAGCTGTGCTCACTGCTTCAAGCACAAGACGTTCAAAAGGCTTACCTGGTGATTGTTCAAAAAAGAATATCTGAGTGATTAAAGGCAAAACACCCTGACCTGTCCCTTACATAGAAAAGAAGCAAAAAAAAAGTACCACAGAGCAACATTTTGCTAGAAAACCCTCAGAAGAATGCTTTCGCTTTAATTGTATTTGATACAATAGAAACAAATGGACTAAAATTAAAATGAAGACATTGAAACTGTAAGTTGATCATGTTGCCAAAGTAGGTGTTGTTCCTGTGGCTTGAACTCTAAATATTAAGTGAACTCAGATAAGGTTACAATTGTTTGCTGATACAAATATAGTCTCTTCAGTTGCCTGTGCTTGTAATGAAGCGTAGCAGCAGCGTGGGAAGGCAGTGCCAGACATGATACGGTAGAAATATACAAAGCATAGGAAGTTTTGTTTGTTTCTTTTTTTTTCAAACGAACATTGGTGGTTCCATATGACCATGAAATTGAAATAGCATGAAATACCACCCCTTTCATCCTTGAAACCTAGATGACTAAATGGTTAGCAGGGTTAGAGAGCCTGTGCAGACGTGAGCAAAGGTTAAAATAGTATCATGTTCCATTTAACTCTCACTTTGAACTGCCAAACACTCCCTGATATCAATTCACATTGTCTCCAAAATGTGCCCAACTATTCTGTTTCTAAGATCCTGGCTATGTGAAGTGTGTTAGGTGAGGCTGCATCTAAGTTTTGTAAATTGAGGATTGACTAGTTGAGGACTCTAGCCTGTTCCTCACAGGCTGCTCTGCTGACTTACCTTCTAAAATATATATATACATACATATATGTGTAAATACATATAAAATATAAAAATATATACACACATGTGTGTACGTATACATACACATATAGTATAGAAGGTAGGTTACTTTTGTTTTACATATATATACTTCTACATAGAACATTTAGAAAACAAAAGTAACTTAAGAATAAAAATGATTGAAGTTTTTCATTTTACAAGTTTTATTCAACAGCATTTCTTTAAGACTAGTTTTCCAAGTCACCTTGGCCTATCTGTCCCTTTTAGTATGCTTTACATTCGTTTGTCCAATCAGATGATCCTCTGCATTTGCTCGTCACCATCTTCATTCAACAGTGCTTTACTTTACGAGCGAGGAGAAACGTGCAACAGATTTGCTTCTTCAAGAAAAGACGTCAAACTACTATAACCTGTTAGTTCCCGACAGCTTCAATTAATCAACCATTTCTTTTTACATGGTGGCAACAGAGAGGGAGGAGGAGAGGGCTGAGAGTGGGTTAGCATGAATTTGTGCCCTACAAAGGGAAATCTGTCCCTGTGGTTGGTAATGATGTGCATTTGCTTTAAATTAGCAGCATCCCTGTGCTTTATTTATAGGCTTTTGTTCGCCGGGCTAATTTCCTGTGATTTATGTCTCCACACACACAAGAAACAATTTAAACAATTACTTGAATCAGTTGAAGCAAGCATGTAACAGAGCAAAGAAAACAAACACAGCCGTCAAGCAAGCTATTTTTATCCTTTGGTAAAAATAGGGTACCTTCTGAAACGTATTTGGACAAACGTATTTGTTTACACGGATACAAGAAATGCGTGTTTGCACTGGTGGTTGGAATGGGGAAAAGTAATTTACCATAAGCTTTTCCCCAGGAACTGGAAAACAAAACAGCTCTTTAAATTAGCTCCCAAACTGCGTCTTTGGATCTTGTGCTCAGGCACATCACCAGGTGCTCCTGGGACTCCGGAGTTGTAATGTGCCCCAGAGTCAGGTTCAGACCTGGAGTAAGAGAGCGTGGGCCTGGCCCCTCGTCCTGAAAAGAGGGCCCCGCTAGCCTGGGCCTCTCGCAGCAAGAACCAGGAAGCAGGGAATGGCCCCAAATTAGGGAAAGCAGGCCGGGCTGCTTGAGGAACTGCGCTCCTGGTGCTTTTCTCTTGGAAGCCATGTCCTCTCCGGGCAGCAGCCTAGTCCTTGGCGGTGCTGCCGTCTCCCTCCCTCCCTCCCTCATCCTGCAGCCCCGCAAACTCCGCAGAACGCCATCTGGCGACGCGGGATGACCAGCGGGCACCG
>LOEQ01008439.1:20139-36358 GCA_001685075.1 Bramus lutescens | reverse complement strand
AGCGAAACCACAGCTGGCGGGAGGAGCGGGAGTGCGGGGAGGGGGGAGGCGAAGCGTGGAATAATTCCACACTTCCCCAGTCAGTCCGAGGCGTGGGAAAAGCAAGAACCGATGCTGGCGGAGAGCGGGCATCCATCCGCATCTGGTGAGCCCTAGTGCCTTCGCAGCGCCCCTGTGCTCCGCTCGTTTGGGCCCCTAGGTGGGAACAAACTCCGGGTGCAGAAGTCCGCGCTGCACAAGTCCTTTTGGATGGAGTTAGGCGCTGCCCAGGCTGGTGTCAGCCCGCGATTTGCAGCTTTCCCATAGTCACTCCCGGCGTCGCAGGGGCGCGGTTTTAAGCAACTGCCCCCATTTTCCACGGTGTGTATTTCAATTGCCCCATCTCGCTCCATTCGTGGAGGCACCGCTTGCCACATGTGGATGGCGGAGCCCTCAGCGGCCTCCTATAGGGTCACCAAAGCGAGCCCGTGTCCAGCTCCACAGGAAGCTTCCCTAATGGAGTGGGGTTTGCACTGCATTGCCAGGAGCCGGACTGCTGAGCTTAGACGCCTGAGCGTCTCGATCCTGTGCCTAAACCTTACCCGAGTCTTTTAGGGATGGCCTAGCAGCCCCTCTTACCTGATCGACTACACTCATCCAGTCTTTTGTTCCGCGAGAAGCTTCCGCCCCTACGGAACCCAGGCGGTGGGAGGGTCGGTGCTAGAGCGCAATCTCCTTGGCCTGGCCGCACGCTCGGACTTCGGTGGCCCTGGCTAGCTCTTCACCGCGCCACAACGCCTTGGGAACAAAGGTATCCCAGTCCTCTTCCTGTCCCTTCCTCCTGTTTCCGCATTCTCTGGCAAGAATCGGTCTCTGTGTGAGGAGGGAACTGGGCATCCTTACTTCGTCATCTCGGAATTCCACTTAGGGCTTCGAAATGTGAATATATCCCTGCCCTGGGAAGCAAGATTGCTGGCCTCTTCAAAATAGCTCTTCTCGTTTTATGTGGTTTAAAGACTCACGAGCTTGCGAAGCACCTCTACAGTTTTCACAGTGCTCAGCCCCCTCCTCCTCCCCTCTCTTCTGTGTCTCTTTCTCTCTGCACCCCCCAGTCACCCCGTGTGCGCCTGTGCGCGCGCCCATGTTCGTGCGTTCTTTTCATTTCTACCATTAGGAAACCCACTCAGAGCCTCCGTGAACTCAGAAGACGCTCAGTTCTTATTTCCCACGGATTCCTGACTCTCCGGAAACGCTGACAGCGTATACACTGGAGGATATTATGCTGGAGAGACCACTGATTTTTAAGAAATGAGCCATGGAGAAAAAAACGGCAAAGCTGGAAGCCCTGGAAGAGGCCTTAGCACGAAAATAGGATCTGCCTTCGGCTACGGGGTCTTAATCCCCTCTCTTCAGCACCGGAGGGGATGGACAGCGTCTCCCAGCTGGGCCTCGGTCTTGGGGACTTAGGTGTGCTGCTGCCGCTGCCTCTACTGCTGTCCTTGTGGTCACTGCCATGGACAAGAGCTCTTGGCAGCTAAAAGGTGGTGCCTCCGGTCCCCTTCCTTGATGGTTGAAAACCTGCCTTCCTCATCCTCCTGTCACTCCTAGGAACCCGACTCCGCGTAGTTAAACTCTGGGCAGCAACTCCAAAAATAATCTTCTGTATGGGCTGGAAGGAATGCAGGCAGAAGAGTGGAGTTGAAGTTCTTAGAAGCACCAAGGAACTGTAAGCGCTGCAGCAGGAGTTGAAATACCCAAAGGCCCACAGTTCTTTAAATAAGAACTTCCCCGACTGGATTGCAGCTGTTGTGGAAACAGCTTTGCCAGAGGTTGGAGATACTAAACCCCAACATTAGAGTAGCCGAAAAGACTTCATTTCCTCTGCTCGGCAGGTATGTGATAACACAATTATGTCCATGTTTCCACGCACTCTAAGGGCTTTGAGAAAGATGCGAATTTATATGTTGAGGATTAAGGAAAGTATTTCTGCTTGTTTTAAAATGGTTATTCCCACACTAGTATCTTGTGAAAATCTGTTCCTTGATAAGTTGGTCTGGAATTTTATTTTCTAGAGTCTCTTAGTTGACAGTAGTGACAACAATATGTAGGTGGCTTACACTAGCAGAGCAAACTTTTACTTGGCCATTTTCGGGTATCTGTGCATGTCTTGTTATTTTCTTTAAAAGTAATGTGTGCTGGTGTTTGGTGATCATGACTATTTAGTTAAAATGTTTCTGGTTGTGTTATATATTACATCTGAAACTCAGTCAAAAGTTGGAAATGGTTCAATCACTTCTAATATTTTAGATGGTGATAAGTCGCTAAAATATTTACAGGGACATATGAACACACGCGTGTGTGCATATGCGCACGCACACAGACATCTCAATATCTGACCCCTTTTATATTCAGGGCCCCCAAGTATAGATAGATCTGCAGACTTATCAACAGATACCTCAAGGCTGCTCTGTCAGCCTTGATCCTCTAGAAGGCAGGATGTAAGCAGCTTCCTTGTGCCTCTTTAAGAGTGGGATTTTCCTCACCATTCTGAGTGGTTACTTCTACAAAACACACTTGTCTCTGAAATCCAGTAAGTAGCAGAGACTAATCAGTTCTTCACATACTGTACATTTTAACATGATGATTTTTTTTCTTGATACTTCTACCCAGACTCTTCCTCTAAGGTTTTAAATCGCACCTTCCACAGTGACCTTGGTGAGCACCGTGCTTTAATGGAAAGGTTTCCCCTGTGAAACCATCACACAAATGTAGAGTCCATGCCTGACATTTCAGAAAGAACTCCCCCAAGTCCAGTGAGTGCATTCTGCACATGGGAGAGCTCGGAGTCATAGGAAGGAATCACACAGTCGTGATGGTATATGCTTAAGCAAGCCTGTGGAATGAGTTCGTCTCTGAGAAAAACTGCAGGGGTTTGGAGGATTTATTTCTTTTAATTTTCTTTACCACATATAGCTGAAAATAGGATACCTTCACATCCCAATCACTGTAACTCACACTTTGTCAATTTGAACACCGACTCCTCTGAGACAGGGTGGTATTTGTTGGTGGACCAATGGCTGCCTGTTTCCCATTGACAGAGATGAACAGTTCTGCTCTGAAGAGCTGTCGTTTCTTAACGATCACTGACCTCTCACCAAGAAGCAGCTTGCATCACAGACAGAGATAGAGAGCAGAACTCCTCAGGGGCACGGTTGCCCTACATAGGTCAGAAATGATCGTCAGAAGAATAGAAGGCTGTGCTGATGGATGTGGATTCCTCCAGTGTGCCCCTTGCAGAATCATTTTATTTTCCAATCCAAGAAATATGCGAGCAGGTTTTAGGAGAGTTGCAGCATGTGACTAGACTATCATTTTGGATGCTAATTAATTAATGCAAATGGACTCCCCCAATGGAGTGGCGCATAAAATGAAACGTGGGAATGTGTTCTGGAATGAAGCCTGTGTGTCTTATGACCACCGTTTCCTTCTCAGTTGTGGAGGGGGCAGGCTTTCTCCATGTGGAACAGAAACTGAATGAAGTAAAGCTATCTGTGCCTAATCCCCTTGCAGATTTGCTCACAGAAGTAAATAATTCTGATTCACCCCTTAAATATCAAGAAAGTGTATTGAAGCGCTTGCCAGCTGCTCTCCCTGGGGAAATGTAACACCGAGATAGGATTTTTGTTAAGCCTATTTAGTAGCTATCTAAAGGGTCATCTCTAATCACAATTAACTGAAAAAAATAAGGGTGTAAACAGATACGTGAGCTGATAAAGGGGTAAGAGGGTTCCTGTAAATCAGCCTTCATTTTGATTCCACTCATCTCTGAAATGAAATCAACACTTGATTTGAAAAGTGTCTCCAACAGATGCAATCAGTCCCTTTCTAGCTGGATATTTTGTTTTATACTGGAGAAAGGATGTCCAGGCTTCACAAATATCAACTCAATTAGTATCTTAATCCTAGAGGTGAGTTGAGTCCTGGAATCTCTCTCTTCTAGGGTTTTTCTCTTTTTGCCTAGACATGGAGTTATAACAGGTTCGAAAGGAATTCTGACTCAAGTCTTTGCATTATAAATGATTACAAAACAGGCCTTGGATGCTGGGAATGATAAATCATGCATCTAATTTAAGCGTTGAGGAGGCTGATATAGGAGAACTGTGTCAAGTTTGAGGCCCACATGTGATATAAAGTGAGCTGTAAATTAGTTTGGGCAAAATATTCAGATTCTATCCCCAAATATCTGAAAACCAAAGTCAAATACAAACTAAATCATAAAATTATAAACCATTTGTCTAAACTTTTGTGTAGACTACATGAATGTTAATTGACTATCTAAAGGTAATTATCATTAATTGTAGATCATTTAAATTTGAGTGTCTGAGGCTTGTCTTTGAAATTGTTCATTTTCTTGATTTTTAATAAGTTAAAAATTTAAAATATGAGATTATTATTTTCAGATTTAAGAAGGTCCTTTAATAGTTGGTATTATTTTACTATATAAAAGGTGTAGCTATAGACAATGAGTCTACTCACTGCAATCTGACACATGAAGCAAAAGCTACTAATGAAGAAAAGAATATTGCTAGGCAGAGATAAGTCCTCATACAACTCCCAACACTGTGAGAAAGAGCAGGATGATCAGATGGTAAGAACACGTAGCATCTTCTTCCTCTGTAACTGAATGTCATAAACATGGTATACGGCAAGTACTATTTGGCGGTGAAACAATCAGGCTTCCTGAAATCCTGATGTAAGGTGTAGGACAAGTTACTCAACTCACTGATGCTTGATTTCTTCCCATAAGTTGGGAAACTTTTATCAGCCAATAAGAAACAAATCTTTACACATAGAGACACCTATATTTCTTAAATATTAACTGACAGGTTAAATGATATGTGTTTTATGGACAAGTAGGAAGTATAACTATGATGCTCTGAGAGTCTCCTGAGAACTTCCGCGCTTTATCTGTTAGCTCTCATGAGGAATTTCTAGTAGCATTCCTTCACTCATGGAAAGGTTTCCTAAAATTGCTGCATGTCAAGGATGCAGGGAAAAGCCCTCTTGGTTAAAATGTAAAACATTCCTGATAATGCTGCTGTTTTTACACCTCTGTCTATTATATAAAAATGTCAAACTAGGTAGAATTTGGTTTAAAAATATTTGTCATTCAGCATTAGAGTCATGTTTTATACCAGTTGCTCAAATCTAGGTCAGCACCATCCCACTCCATTCTAACAACTTTCATTGTGATTTCTGGACACATTGTCATTGCCTTTGTGTATGATTTTCTCTTCTGAGAGGGAAGAATATTTATCACCGATAGTATGGACACAGAGACTCAGAAGACTATATAGACTTTGAAACTGTCTAAAACCTCCTGAAGAATTAAGTTTGATTTGTGGTGGATGGGCTGACTGTTGGGACAGTCAGGTGCTATAAAGGTGCGGTCTTCATCTGGTCTGCAGCCTAGGTTATGCACTCTTCAGTGCTCTCAATTTCCATCAGATGTCACAATTTTGTCAGATGTCATTTTCTATGATGTCACATATTTTGATTTCTGTAGGAATTAGACTACCACTAAAATATACTGGTAGTATATTTAAGATGAATTATTGCTTGGCAGAATAGTCATTTCTAAAATGTTTTGTGGTCAAAATATTTGGTGATTGGTCTAAAGCCTAAAAACCAAAGCATGTTGTGTGTCCCTGATGCAGCTTTCATCCTGCCAAACTCTTTCCTCACCGCTATAATTAAATTTTCTTCATATTAGATACTTATTCCTTACCACATATCTCCTTAAGGATAAAATGCATGATCCTCTTTTATTTATTAATCATTTTAAAACATGTTTTATAGCTGTTTAATACATTACTGTTAAATTCAGGTACAATTTCTAAAAGATTGCTCTACTATTGCTTTATTATGAATAATTACCAAGTATTTTTTCCTTGGAAAAAGGAAACCCTTATCTAAAATTCTGAATGCGTGATAATGTTTGTAAGTTTAATAATTTTACAATAAAAATCTGTAATTGCATTACACATTTTCATTTTAAATGTATTCAAGTATGTATATTAAAGTTGAAAATAATTATCAAGTACTTAATGAACTGTTTATTACTGTTTAGTAAACAGTAATACTCTGCTAGCAAGTTGAAGGTCAAGTCACTAAAAGCTCAAATTTTCTCTAGTTCTTGGAATATTTACAATTTTAAGCAATATTATTATTATTACCTAATTTATTATATATGAGGCCTGCTGCAGGGTAGCTAGAGAATTTATTTGTATTCTTCTTGGTCTCTTTTTAATTTTGAAGTAAAACCCTAAAAACATATTGATAACTTTGCCTGTATTTAACACCAAGGGATAATTTATTGAATTTACAGTTAATGTAAGTCAGCTCATGGTAGTCTAGTTTAGTAATTGTACAGTGTAGGGGCTGTTGTTTTCTCTCTGAATTTTCACCAATTAAGGATCATTCTCATTAATTCTAAAATGAAATTCCTGTACTGTCCACCGAATCAGTTTATCTTTAATTTGTATATTGCATTTTCATTTTAAGGGAATAAATTTCTGGTCAAATTTTGGAGTGAGTGCATTTTATTGCTATGTGAACACTTCATTGAATATAATAAATATAATCTAGGAAACCTAACATTGTCTTTTGTTTCTAACTACCAAATTATTCTAGTATGGCATTTAGTCATTAGTTAATGACTTCTAGAGCTCACCTTTTGGGTATCTTAGGATATTTTTACAGCAGGACTATGAAGCTGACTTTCATTACGAGTTTCAAATGGTAGGAGTGAAACTGAGTCCAGGTAAATGGTTTTAACACACAAGTCAGTATTATAATTTAAGGCTGATTTTCACGTTTTTCCACTTTTTATTTGTATTATAGAAAGAAATCTCTCTTCCCTTATCTTGTTTATGACATTAGTCACCCTAAAAGCTATTTATATCATTTTAATTGTGTACATATGTTTGTGGGGGGGTTGTATATGCACGAGATGCAAGTGTTTATAGGTCAAAGGCATTAGATCCTTTTGGAACTGGAGTGACAGGTGATTGTGAGGTACACTTTGTGGTTGATGGGAAACAAACTTAGATTCTTTGTAAGAACATGCCCTTGACTGCGGCGCCATCTCTCCAGCTCACATGCTTCCCCTTTTCAGGATGTGGTAATAATATTTTTTTAAAATTAAAAGCAGGAATGAACACACAAACCAATAATATTACAACTGTATTTTATTGAGTTTATATTTTAGTGATAAAGTTGTTAGAGATTTGTGAGGACTTTGAAAGGGTCATGTATTCTTCTGATTTTATCAGCATGATAAAATATTGAAAGTCATAATTTAAGAGCATCGTTCAGTCATGGTGGGCCAAGCTTAGTTCTGCTGCAGAGTACAGGTCTGGGATGAGGACAACGGCATCCCATGGGGTGAAATTCAGAGGACAGTCAATCAAAACCGGATGATTAGATGCCATCAGGACACAAGGGAGAACCAAGAGTCAAAACTTCCTGACCTTGTGTATGCTTTGTACCCTGCTATGTCAACGCCAATATTTTATCCATGTAGAGCACTCTTCAGAAGGATTTAAAAAATTGACAGAGGTGGAAAGTTGCATTTCATGAGAAAGGGAAAACCAACACTTTCATTACAGTTATCTGAATGGAGATACTGTTGAAGACTCTGTAAGCTATTGGAGAGAAAGATCATATATATAGCATATATTGTATGCTAAGTATATTTATGTTATAATACACACACACACACATATATATACTGAATCATAACATACATAAACACCCAATACACATGTGAGGGAATTTATTTTGTTTAATATGAGTTGTTATATGTTAATTTTTAGGCAACCATGTAAAATACACAGGACAGACCAATAACAAGTTTGCTTTAGTAACTACACTACTGACTTTTATAGTTATTAACATGAAACATGTTATTGACTTGAGGTGGAAAGAAATCTGGAAAAGTGATGTGTCTGTCTTATTATACCTTCCCATGATATATTGTTTTTCTTTATTTTTGATGTGAAAAACTTAGATATTTCTGAATATACAGAATGAGCTCCAAGAGGGCTACATACTCATCTTATTTCTTACATTTTTCTTCTTTGCTTTAAGTTTTTGTTACTTTTATTTTTTATTTGTGTGGGTGAGATGACATGTGCAAGTCCATGAATATGTGTGCATGCATTAATGGAAACATGACACACGCTTCGTTGGAGCTTAAGGAACAACTTAGCACGTAGTAATGGATTGTCTCCTGTCATTTGGGTCCCAGGGATTGAAATCTAATCATCATGTATGGCAGTAAGCGTATTTGCTCTGTGACCTAGAAGACCCAAAGAGGCTAGCTCCATAGGGATAGCTAGGAATCCCTAGGTAGTTCAGGCAAAATGTTAATTTCTGTTTGTTTGATGCTCAGGTTCCTTTCTTGAGCTGCTCAGATTCTCTGTGTAACCGCCTGGCGTTATCATGTATCCTACAGGAGTAAATTATCGACGTTTCTGGAGGCCAATTAAGCTTTCTAAATCAACAATGTACCATTTAGCAAATTACCTCTTCACCACACTTAAAGGCTCCCCAGTAACTAAAGGAGTTAATGTACCACCAAACCGTGGGTAATTTATTCCTTCTTTGCTGGTAAATCAGACAGCTGAATGCATTAATGGAAGCTGTTGCGGACTATCACTGTGGAGCACTACTTCACCTCCTAAGCCATTTAGATTAGGAAGGTCCTGATCAGCATGGAAGGGGTGAAGGGGGTTGTACGCAGTGCTGTTACCTGGTTTTGTCAGAATAACAGTCTCAGTGGCATCCCTAAAGGTCATCAGTGCACACCACCTGTACATGTAGAAGCATAGGTAAGTCAACAATCTGTGGTCTCAAAGGAATATCTGGTTGTAGATTTACATTCAAGTGTTCATTTTGAAATAATTAGCACCCTTATTCTTCACGCAGTGGCAATTGGTTATTAATGTCTTGACCATATTTGTAAAATGTAATAATTTATTCCTTCTGAATTAAAAATAATTCTATGTAGATAATTGTATTATATGTAATCCTTTTGGCGATAACCTTTTAAAAATAAACTTATTTTAAAATGTAGTGATTCAGGCCTACCTTTTATTATTTACTATTTTTTTCTTCATATTGTTATTCTACCAGAAGAATCTGAAAAGCCAACTAGAAAAATGATTTTTCAAGTATTTTCCTTTTAACCATGTCCCTTATTTTTTAAAAATAAGCATAATATTCGATATTTGACGAATTTTAGAACACAGAATTACAGAGCAATGCTGAAAATGTACTTGCTTTGTGGCACAAAGGCCTTTTTTCAACTATGAAATTTCTTTGGACTCTTCCCATTTCACTCTGATCTGAAGCTCTTTTGGAAGAGGATAAGGAGAAATAAGGTATAATCACAGAAAAAAAAATTAATTGAGTTCTAGAAACAATCACTTTTCAAACTTTTTTTTTTCTTCTCGAAACAGGGTTTCTCTGTAGCTTTGGAGCCTATCCTGGCATTCTCTTTGTAGATTAGGCTGGCCTTGAACTCACAGAGATCCACCTGCCTCTGCTTCCCTAGTGCTAGGATTAAAGGTGTGCACCACCATGCCCGATACTTTTACCAGTTTATAAAGCTTTGAACAGGGTGTTTTTCATGCTACAAGAACAAAATTGCAAATCCCATAGATTTGTCCTTTTATATTCTGCCCCAGAATGTTTGAATAGGAGCTTCAGTTTAGTATTTTCAGCTAAGCCAATTACTATCCCTCTACATGTAGAGCAAGACTGCATTTTAAGAGGCTGAGCCTTAGGAGCAGCATGGCACTCAGATTAAAAAAAAAACTAAGTGTAAACCTTAGAGGATATCATACTTATTACTGTTGAATGTGTATTTTGCACACTTGGACCATAAAAATGATATGGAAATTAAAAAAATAGTTGGCACATGATGAATTACTTAGCATATCTTTTTGAAATGATTGAAAATTTCCTGGCTGGCAAAGAAGGATTTGTGATCTATTTCGCAGTATTTAGAACAAGGCGATCTTTTATAAATGCTGTCCTTGTATTTATGGAATGATTGTGAGATGCAGCTGCAGATTTTAATGGCTTTTCATAAAATATGCTATAAAATGCATTAGTAGTAAATGTCTAACTGATGAGAACCAAGATATTTTAAAACATCATTAGACATACATATTGGTTTGTTAAATGAATATGTGTTCCTGTAATATTAGTGTCTTTGTAATTTTCTATGGTATTTTGAAGAAAATTTTAAGTCAAATAAATTTTAGTGATTCAGATTAGTACAGAGATGAAATTTGCTAAAAGCATTATAGTTTAAGATACACAAATGATAAAGGGTTGAAGCAATCAAATTTAAATAGTATGTAGAATTGTCAAATAATTTTCACACTTAATACACCAAAAATAACATTTCAGTAGCTTTTGATTAATTAGTCTTCCCTTAAGAAAATAGATATACTAAATAGGAGAAAATAACTTATAAAAAGGCTCTGTTCAACAGTTGTCTTGCTTAGTTTACAACTCTTGCTTTCAACATCAAGTGGCCAGAATACTGATGAGATGGCAAGTACAATTTATTATTCTGAGACTTCTTTCTGTTAGTTATTTGTAACTGAGTAAAACCTAAGGTTTGTTACCAATTTGAAGAAGATTAGAGTGTAATGAAGTCTACCAAAATCAAGACGCCATTACAAGAGAGAGTTAGCTATGTGCTTATTGTTTGTAATATCCAGTTGACCATTCAAAAGTATTAGTTGTTTGTTATGATTTTAAACAGAGCCATTTACCTTCATGACTATATTTGAAGCCTGGTGAGAGAAAGTTACCTATGGACATGGGATTTTTAACTCCAGCATGGAAAAGGAAAATGAATAAAGAGCCGGAAGAGAAGCAGGGCAGGGTTCAAGTTTTACTAAGGCAAATAAATTTTGGATTTAGATAATGACTGTGTTTTATTTTTTGAGATCATTGTGAAGTTTAAGGGAACTGTAAAAATAGTTTCTTGTGGGACCTCATCCATCATGCCGTGATGTAATATCTATCAAATTACAGTTTGGGGTTAAACCTAGGTATTGACAGTTGTGCAATACAGTAAAATAGAATATAACCATTGTCTCACCATTGTTCACCTCAACTCATTTGTAACTGTATGTGTTTCTGTATAATTTACTCCACACTGAATTCTGTAGAACCATCTTCATAGACAAGATACACAGAGCTTTACCAACATAGAAATTTTCTGTTTATAGTGTGACTCAGTCCACACTTCTATGTTCTATCTCTGTAATTTTGTTACTTTGAGATGACTATATTAATGGGAAAGTTTTGTATTTAATATTCTATTTTTACTGAGGCACTGCCTCTGAGGCACAGGAATTTGCACATATAATTAGTTGTAATTTGCTTATACTTTAGTAACTGAGAACCTCCCAATATACGGGCTTGCTAGTTTGTTTGCCCGTTTACTAGGTGAAGGACATTTGCCCTGCTTTTAATCTGAGGTTAATACCTGTAGAGGTGTTAAACACATCCATGTAGGATGGTATATCATACAGTAGCATAACTAAAAGTCTTTCTCTCTTTCTGCCTCTCTAACTACTACCCATAATTTCCAAGACGTTAGCAATGTATGTTGAGCAGATCAGCAGTGTACTTAGAGCATCGATTTTGAGGCAGTTGTGTTCCAGTATGTTCCACTATGCCATACTAAAAATGACTGCAGAACTAAAGCGTAGCTTTTCATCAGGTGTTGTTCTATTTCTCTTACGAGGATTGACTCAAAGTCTCACACTTGCCAAGTAAGATCTCCACCTTTGACCCCAACCCATACTCTCGCCAATAGAGAGATTGTTTGTTTATCGTTAGTGCCGGCTGGGATGGTATGAAACTCATGATCCCTCTACCTCACCTGGAATTACAGATTTATATCAACATATGTTTCAATTAAAAATAAAAATTAGTAGTTTTTTTTTAAAAACAAATGGTTTTGAAGCAGCTGAATATCCACATGCAAAACCAAAAAGTATCTAAGGTATCTAAACTTTACCCTTTCCTCCTAAACTAGCTTACAATGATACATGCACCTAAATGTAAAACACAAAACTAACAAACCCCTTAAAAATAATGTAGGTGAAAATCTGTACAATCCTGAATATATCACCGACTTTTGTTAGTGTATCATTAAAGACATCATCTTAGCAAAAACTAGGGGAGGACCTAGAGTCATCAAAATTAAAAGCTCCTGTGACAAGCCAGTGTGAAGAGCACAGGAAGGCAAGCTACCATGTGAGAAAGAAAATTTGTAGTAGTATTACACCTGATAGAGGAGTATATCCCACATAAGAGGAACTCTCAAACAACAAAAATAACAAAAAAGATCAACCAAATTAAAATTATATAAAAGATATGTTAAAATAACACAAAGAAGATATCATAGATAAGCACATGAGAATGTTTTTCTGTATCATATAATTAAAACATAATTAGAATTGAACACTAAAATAGTAAATACTAGTGCAACTAAAATATTTACTGAAATAAATAAGTAAAGTGGAAAATGAAAATGGTCAAATTACAAAGCACTGACACCCCGATTGCTGGAGAGGTCGTACAGAAATAGAAGCTGTTCTTCAAAGCTGGTATGAAGATCCAGCAGCAGAGCCCCTATCCTAAGACTGTTTGGAAGTTTCTTCTAAGTCTAAACATATGTTTACTAAAGATCCAGAAATCATACTGCAGGTACCCTAATGAAAACATTTATCTACACACCAAATTTGCACACGAATAGCTATAGTGAGTTTATTCATAAATACTAAAATTGGGCCAACCAATATATCCTCAAGCAGGCAAATACTTCCACATACTATAGCGCAGACAGACAACCTGCATCATGTGACATGAAAAAGTGCACATTTGTGTTTATATCCACAGGCTGGTGCAGCTCTTTACCTTTGATGGTAGAGTTTCTCAGTGTCATGGGCAATGCTTATTATAGAGGAACATTCTGTTCATTGTGGAAAATAAAGAACTGTGAATACTTAGCTTTAACTGTGATATCTATATCAACTCCTCCAGCTTCCCAGCTCAGGGAACACTGAGTAAGTGGGGCCGAAAGAATAGTGAGTAAGAGCTGGAGGAGACGTAAGAAGACTTTTCTTTCCTCACTGCCAGTCCCAAGTAACTGACACAGAGACTTAATGTTAATTTTAGCTGCTTGTCAATAGCTCAGGGCTATTACTAATTTAGCTCTTGCAGCTTAAACTAAACCATTTCTGTTAATCTACAGTCTGCCACATGGAGTTACCTCTCTTTCATCTTACACCTACTGTTTCCTCTCTGCATCTTGCTGGCAACTCCTCTGACTCTGCCATTCTTCTTCCCAGTCTCCTTAGTCTGGTTCTCCTGCCTAACCTTATCTTGTCCAGCCATTGGCCACTCAGCTTCTTTAATAAGCCAATCACAGTATAATTTCCACAGTATAGGAATATTTCACAAGGAGTACTGTGCAATGCTGTCATCCTAATATCACCTGTCTATTTAACACATGAACCGATGGCCACAGAGATTACCTACCCAAGACCTGCATAAGATCCAGCATGTCAAAAATTTCAAACATGGAGGAGGGATGGACTCCCAAAGCCACGTCCACAGCTGAGAAGCTATTGACAGCTGATGACTGGTGTGTGAAGGACAGTCACTTTTATTCAGGAGTATAGTCACTGGAAGGTCATTGATGCTCTACTGGATGGCCACATGTCCATTGGCTTGGCAAAAGGGGGGATGATAATACAAAGTATAGAGACTTTTGAGAGCGGTGACACCAATTTATGGAACTGTGATTATAGATACACATTTTCATCCATTGACTAAGCCTATAAAATATGCAATAATAAGAACAAACCCTAGAAATCTGCATCAATTGTCACAAACAGTTATGCATTTTGATGGCAGATGTCTATCACAGGAGGTCTGTGATAGGCACAGGGCACTGATGAGAACTTTGTATTTTCTGATCAACTTTCTGCTAATGTAAACTACTCAGTTGGTGGCGTGACTACCTAGCATGCACAGATCCCTGCATTCAACCCTAGCACTGAACATTGCTATTATTCTGTATACTTGCAATACTGTCACTTAGCAAGCAGTAGCAAGAAGATCAGGAGTTCAAAAGACTCTTGGGATACATGATACCCTATCTCAAAAAAGAGTCTTTAAAATTTTCAAAACTAGAGAATTCCAATATATTTAAAAATTAAGAAACATTTTACCTGTATAATGACAAAATTTTTACATAGAACAATAATAAATATTATACACAAGATGTTGTAGAGCACAGATAATTTAAAGGTAAATTTCTAGCCTGAAATATTTTTTAGAAAGTAAAAAAAGGTGAAAGTGATGAAGAACATAGATGTAAATTCTAAAGATATAAAAACATCACATTGCAAAATTAAAGTAAGGCTATGTAGTTAATATCTGAGTGCAATTAGCATAAGCAAGAAAAATTTAGTATGGAAAAGTCAATAGTGGAAAAAATGGTTCTTTACCAGTTTGTTGGCAGAATGCTGGACTTGTGGAACACTCGTGAGGAAGGACTGGGTGGAGCCAACAAGCATAGTGTTCATAGTTTTAGGAAGTATGGTTTTCAAACTTTATGGCATTCTCTGAGTTTATCTGTGATTCTGGCAATGGCTGAGATATAAGGAAGCAAGTGATTCATGCAGGAATAAAGCCAACTCATACTGGGGACCCTGACTGCAGCTGCCATGGTTGTTGTTATTAGAGCTTGAATCTAGCCCTGGGTATCTTATTAAGTAACCCAACCCTTTGTTTTACTAACCTAAAAGAGTATTGTGTGAAGAAGCAGAAAATTGAAAACCTAACCAAAGGAAAACAAAACTCAGAACAGACAACAAGAAATCGCTGTGAGCAAATAAAGGACTTGAATTATTATGGAAAAAGAAATTCCATACAGCTTTAAAGTCAAATTGCACTGAGTAGTTAAACTATTCTAGGAAGGCTGTTGCAAATGCTATGCATGTGTTATGGTTGACTTTGAAATGTCTGCAGCAGGTTTGGATGTTAGAATCTTGCTTCCCAGACAGTGGGGCTGCTTTCCTAGGTGATGGAAGCATTGAGAAGTGAGGCCTTGCTTGAGCAAGTATGTCATTGGATTGTGCCTTGAGGATTATTTGTAGTCCTTAGTCCCTTTCCCTTTCACGGTATCCTCTCCTCCCTGAGCTAATGTCTACCTGCCACATATTGCTTTGCCATGCTGCTCAGCTTCTCCCAGGTTCAGAGAAAGTAGGTCGAAGCACTGTGGACTGAACTTAGGAATGCATTAACCAAACAAACCCTTCTTCTCTTTATGACTTTCTCCTGTTAGTGAATTAACTGTGGCATAAAAGTGATGAAAGCTTTAGATTCAAATTTTGTCTACTGGTACATGAAAAGAGCAAAATGCAAAGTACAGCACAGAAAATATTAACAAGCCACAAACAGAAACATTAACCACAGCCATGAAGACTGAATTGCCTGTGTAAAAGGAAGCCAAAAGCATCTTAATTATTTATAAAGTCCCAGTGCTGTTAATAATTGGGAGAGGGCCAGCAAGATGGCCCAGTGGATTGAAGCCCTTGTCTCCAAACCTGGTGACCTGAAATTGATCCCTGAGACTCCCATGGTACAAGGAAAAAGCTTATTCTGTGTTGCTTGACCTCTACATGTACATTGGCAAGTATGTGCCAACACATATTTATAAATAAGTGCACATGCACACACAAATGAATAAATGTGCTTTCCTAATCTGAAGTATATACAGATACGTGTGTATATTTGTTATTTGATAGTATGTTATATATGATTATCATATATTCATAAATATTATTGAGAGTTTACTTTTATTAGTTTTTCAGGCTATCATTGTAAGTAATGGATTTCATTATGGTTTTCTACACATATGTATCATTATACTTTGTTCTTATAAGGTTACCTTCATTATTGTCTTTTTTATGCCTTCTACCCTTCCATGGCTGTTTCTTGTCTTCAAGTCCCATTTACTGCTTTATTATAATTTTTTCCATTATCCTCATTTACCTTTTTTTATTAAGTTTCTTCCTCCCCACTCATGAGCTTCTCTTTATTTTCATGTCCTTCCTGGTGAACACACATAGAC
>LOEQ01008439.1:5086-20120 GCA_001685075.1 Bramus lutescens | reverse complement strand
TTCTCTTTTGAAATAATTTTTATGGAAAATAATATTTTCTAACAATATATTCCAGTTATGATTTCCCATCCACCAACTCCTCCCTGCTTCCCCATACACCTAATTCCATGCCCTTTCTTTCTTTTTTGATAAAAATATCAAAACAAAACAAATAAAAACCAAAGAAACACACACCCACACACATTGAAACCATAATATATTAGCAAAAGACCTATAAGATCAAAAATGCCCAAACAAAGCAATATGATACAAAGTGTCTACAAATATACCATTGAATTAATTTGATTTGTGTTGGCCATCTAATGCTGGGTTTGAGGCCCACCCTGAACCATGGTTAATATACACAGACTGCACTGGAAAAATCTATTTTTTTTTTGACAAAAGTGTGTCAGTTACAGATACCTTCTTGGTTCATGTTGAGAGCCCATGTCCATGTTCCTTTCTCAGGGCTTGGGCCCAGTCTGAGTAGAACCTATAAAGGCCTTGTGCATGCTACCACATTCTCTGTGAGTTCATACTGTAAGGGTCTGACAATTGCTGAAAGCAGATGCCAGACTCAAATAGTATGAAAAAGCAAAGAACATTTACTCTGCAGAAACAGCCAGCATGCGGGGTTAACCTCTTACATAAACTGGTGACCCAGACAGGGGCATGCAGGTTTCTTTTTAAGCACAGCTATGGAAATTCCAGGAAAAGTTAGGGTATCTCAAACATGACTGGTCAACCAAGCAGCAGTTACACCAGGATAATGTTGATTGGCTGATATTTTAGTCTTACCATGTTTAGACGTACTTGGGCAAGATTGGGCAAGTCCAGACATGCCTCGAAGGGGATTGCAGGAACTGTCCTTATCTGTTCACTGCCTTGAGATACTAGAGGGGCCTTGCACAAATGTGGTACATGCTGTTTCCTTTGTCTCTGTTATCATGGGCAGCAGATTAATGGCCCTTTGTCTGTGTTTTTTTTTTTTTTCTGAGAAAGCCTTGCTGTCTTTTCAGGAAACTGGAACTCAGTCCCAATTGTACAAAATGGGAAAGTTTAAACCCTTCAATATGTGTATTAATGCTATTGTTTTGGAAGACACTGTTTCCCTGGCATCATCCATCACTGCTAACAATCCTTTTGTCTCTTCTTCTGCATAGATCCCTGAACCCTGAGGGAATGGGTTTGATGAAGACATCCTACTAAGTTAGGGTTGAATTCTCCAAAGATTCTCTTGCTCTACATATTTTCCCATTGTGGGGGCTCTGTGTTCATTCCTATCTACTTCAAGAAGGAGCTTCTCTGATGATGGCTGAACACTGATTTATGGGTATAGCAAAATGTCATTAGGAGTCACTTTTTAACAATAAAATGTTCCTTTGCCAGAAAAATAGCATTTGGTTTTCTCTAGATCCATGTCTATCTAGACTCAGGTTCTTGGGCACCCTAGCAATGTCAAGCATGGGTTCCATCTCATGGAATGGAGCTTTAATCCAACCAGAGTGTTCGGTGGGATAGTCTGAAAACTGTTTTTATTTGCATGTCTTGGACGGCTAATGATACGAAATGCTGTTCACCTATTTGTTGGCTATTATCATTTGACAGTTTCATTCATTTACAGGAGTTTTATTTATTTTCAAGCTTTCATGCTTATTATTCCACCTCCCACCACCAGTGGAAACTTTCTTTTTGGCAAGCACACCTATTTTCATGTGTGTGTGTGTCTCAGATAGTTTAATTAGAATTTATTGCAGGGGCGTATGTGGAGCAAAGAATCAATGGTTATACCCCTGATGAAACTGGCCGCACTTCCCCCCAAACCATTACGTGCCAATAGTCTCTAGAGAGGGGCGTGGCCTCACCAGCTCCTCTTCTGCCAATGATGAAATGTCAATAGGCCCTATGTGGTGCATGTGTTGTACAGATAATGACAGAGAAGCGCAATAGCCATGCCATGTCCTCAGGCATTCTGTTGTACATCTCCCCATTTTGCAGCTCGTACATTATTTCCACACCTTCTTCCCGAATATTCCGTGTACCACAGAGGGAGTGAAATTACTGCCCCATTGTGTGAGGTGCACTTCACAATCACTTATTCTTGGGATTTTGGCCAGCTATGGGTTGCTACTTTAACTGCCTCCCACTGCAGAAAGAAAAAAAAACTTTTCTGGGCCCCTAAAACAATGCAGGATATTTCCATTACTTTTGCTTGCCAACTGGAATTTTACTGAAAACAGTGTGTATTGTGGTGACGACATTGAGAAATCAAGCTAGATCTGAGCTGGAGATATCTTCTTAGAGACACTTGATGACAGTATTCACTAGAAAGCCAAATTCTACTCACTCCATATAGGAACCTGACAACAGACCAAAGTACAGATTTTATCAAAGCCTGATATGGAATATTGGGGTTACTTGTAGGAACAGAAACTTCTTAAGGACATCTGCATCACCAAGGCCCATCCCAGTGTGGGTAACAAGCTCCTAAAAGCTGGGAACCTGGTGCCAAACTTCTAGGCTTTCTGGGCAGTTGAGTTGGGCTCAGCCACTTCCAGGCAGCTCAGCTGGTCTTTCTTCTAGGTGATTTGATGGATCTTTTTCTTCCAGGCTGCTTCACTAGGCTCTGTTTCTTCCAGATGGCCTTTTTGGGCCCAGCTTCTTCTAGGCAGCTCGGTTTGCCTGAAGGTGTCTCTCAAAAGCCTTAGTTGGTTATAACTACTTGGGGAGGAGGGGCCTAGTGAATCTCCTCCATTTCAGTGACTTTCTGAAGCGGTGTTACTTGTTTACCTTCTGGGGATAAAACTGTTTCACCTTCCCTTAGACCATCCTGTTGTTTCACCTTCCTGTACATATCCCATCTTAAAATACTCCGTTTTTCAACCTCTTTTTCACATCCTATTCTTAAGTAGGTTTCCACAAATATGCAAGGTTTTAATCTTGGAGTGAACTATACCACCTCTTAGTGCCAGAAGAAGATTCACAGTCTTCACAAGCTGTGAACCATGTCCCAAGCTACTGCTGAGCAAGATGTACCCTCTACTGCAGTAGTGGCTTGTCTGTTGTCCTGTTGTGGTATTGGTCTGGGGTTATTCAGAGATTCACCAGTCTTGCTCAAATTTTGGTTTTAGTAAGTTGGAGGCTTTTTATTAAAAAGAGACTGGCTAGGAAGAAAACAGAAGGAGCCCTAGCTATCATTAGCCAAATGTTTATAAAAGTGGTTAACATTCTGGGGAGCCAAATTAACTTATCCTGTCTGGGTGTGGAAAAGGCTTGATTTTGTAACAGATATTCAGCAGGTGCCTCAGCCATCCAAGCACCAATCCTTCCATACAAAGGAGGAACTGAGCAGTTAGCCTGTTTGTGTGATACATTACCTTGGAGAAATAACGGAGGCAGTAACATATAGTGCAACAATCAGCTATTTTCCAAGAATAGCCTAACTGCACAAAGAAGAGGTCCCTCTCAGGTCAGCTAACAGTGGAAATTCAAGGGAACAACCTCCTTATGGTTTATATAGGCTAAAAAAATTTTGTTTTTACAAGGCTAGCACAGTAAATTTATCTTCTAAACAAAATGTTCACCATCACAGTTGCGGGTTAACCAACCACTTTATTTGAAGCCTGTTGCGTGAAAGTGATCTCATGGTCATTACTGAGAACCTGATCAGGGGGTTCCATGATCGGGGAACTCAGAGGCCTTAGTGGAAAGCTTTTGGAAACCTGTCTCTCCTCTTTTCCCTGTTGTATCCTTTGTTTTACTAAGTTTTTCTTAGTAACTCCTGTTTGGTTGGCATAGATGATGCAAGAGTCAACAGTAACTAGTAGAAACAGAAGAGTCAAAGGCCCTGAGATGGCTGACATCAGAATTACTATCTACTCGGAGCCTGGAAATGAGAATGGGGGGCTGCCATTTATTTCATATCAGGTCCTCCCCAATTTTTCTGTAAGTATAGCCAAATTATCTCTAATCCTGAGGGGTTTGTATAGAAATAGCATTTTTTGAGATATACACTAACCTCTCTGTATTATTATTTTTTGTTTTTTGAGACACTCTGTTTTGCATAGAGCAGATAGAGCTTCCTATCATATTATAGAACTATTTTAGATAATGAATCTACCCATATGTAGATCTGGACCTATTTGGTTTTTAACAGGTAGCTTTCTTGGTATTTCAATAGGAACTATAGGTACCTAGCCTGTCCCTTACGTTAGGGAGTCTCCTCCCAATCTAATATTCTAGCTTGTTAAGGATATGTGGCAATTTATTCTCTATAATTACTTCCTGCTGAAATTAGAACACCATTGGCATTGCCCAGGAAGGCTGGAATATTAGTTAAAGGCTGGGAAGGGATTTAGGCAATGGACCATTCATCAGAAGCATCTGGTTCATTTACCCAACTGAAGAGACAGGGAGCAATCACATCAGCTGGACTGGTTCACAACAGCTTTGAACAAGTTCAGAGCTCACAGCAATTTGGAGCTATTTATTCCTGGATGGGGTCTGTAGGTCAAGTGGAAATCTGCTGAAACAGATACCTATTAGGGACAGAAGCTAAAGTTTAGGAACTTAAGAGAAAATCTTATATTTGGAACTTTCAGGCACATTGTCATTGTAGATGGGGGAGAGAAAGAATCTCAAGACCAGGAGAGAGAGATGGGGAGAGAGAGAGAGAGAGAGAGAGAGAGAGAGAAGAGCCCATTCTCAGGATTAGAAAGGTGGGGAAACTTAATTACTTGCAATCTATTTGACCCATGAGAGGTGGATACAAGTCTTATGTCTCCCTCAACTCCCTGAAGCTTGCAGGAGTTTTTAGTTTATAAAAAGAGATAAAAATTTAGATATATAAACTTTACCATTGCTGGTAATCTGTACTAACATCCATATCTTAGAAAAGGCAGCTAACAGGTATGTATAAGAAACCTCAGTATGGCAATAGCATAAAGGAGGGAAATCTTTAACAAATTTTTATCTTTTTATATATCTGAAATTATTTTTATATCCTCAGAACTCATTGAAACTCCTATATCCACAGATATTTATATACTTCAGGATATCTCAGATACTTATCACTTATATGGACCTTAAACTTGTTTTTAAATCTAATCATTTATTAGAGACATGAGTAGTTATTACTGAGAAGAGTTATTGTAAAACAAGTTTATTTAAATAAAGGAAGAATAAAAAGTTACATCCAAAACCCCTTTATCCTTTAATATAAAGCAAGGCAAACTGTCTGTGTTTTTTTCAGCAGGATGCCTTGGAACTCTAGAACAAAGCAAGGCCTGATTTTTATATATGAATATGAAATGAACCTAATAAGGTGGCTGAAGCCTTGGGGGAATGGACTGGTTGTCTGCTGCCGCCAAACTGACAAAGCTACCGTTAGCCTAGCCAATAATGCTATCAGCTCTGAGAAGATTAAATTACAGCAAGAAGTATAATGCCAATGGCCTATTTGTCAATTGAATTGACAGAAACTTACCCATAACCTAGACAGACACCCCAGCAGGCTTCTGTGGTATTGATGGCTTCATTAGGAACAGAGGTCCCAAAGGCAGTGTAAGCCTTTTGTTGCCAAGGCCCACAAGGTTTAAGGGGCATTCCTGTGGAGGAGTATCTTGGAGGAAAAGTGGAGCAATCAATTCTTCAGTATCCTGCTTCTCTGTAGTTTGGGCAGGGTCCTGGCAGTGGACGAGATGTGGGGCAGTTTGTTTAGTGTTGAGCATTAGCATCGTCCACATGGAGGTGTCCTTTCCCATCATCTTCTTAGGAGAAACTGAGGTCAGCTCTAGGGGCTGGAGTTCTATATGTCATAGCAAGCTTTTTCCACTAAACATTTTACACGTCATATTAATCAGATTGCTGACAAGTTTGAGGTCAAGTATCTATTTATGTCTTAATTATCTTTAAGAGTTTATAATATGATTCCTGTTGGGAAATGGAAAATCAGTTTTCTCTAATGTGGTGTTATTGAATATATCAACCACACTCTAGGGTAGGCCCTAACCAGGATTCCTTGACCAACGCAAAATGGAACCCGTGTTTTTTGCATATTTTATTTAGTTAGTTTTTCTGTGTTTGTTGTTTGTTTTCAGAGAGAGAGTATGAAGTTGGGTATCTAAGGAGCTGGGGAGGATCTGGGAGGAGTTGAGGAAAGGAAAAAAATGCGATGAAAATATATTACATTAAAAATATTAATTAATCAAAAAAGAGTTTATAATAAGTTATTAGCTTTTATAAGATTAGGGCTTAACAGCTTTATCTCCGTTAAGTTTAAGGCTTAAAAATGACAGTTTCTGAGTTGATGCTCCTTTTAATATTAAAATAAAAATTTAAATCATGAATACAGGCAATTGGGAGACTGACAACTTTAACTTCTTGGTCCTTACACAGTGTAGTATAAAAGAATATAAAAGTTTCTTGTATGACTCTGTCTATCCAAATAACTAAAGATTAACATTGTTAATAATACAGAGAGGTAGGAATTCATGCTTAAGCCAGTCTCTGTTAGCCTGAATAGACCTTAGGTTAGGAGAAACTCTCTGCCAGACTGCTTAGGTAGGAACATCCTAGCCTCTGGGGTTTAGTGTTTGATGTTCATAGCTGTGGACTTAATTTTTTAGCCTTTTATTTATTCATTTTTAAGAATTCTATATCAACAAAGAAATCCTCTTAAAGTTTAAAATCTCTTAACTATGTGCTCCTGTAATTTCTTTTTTTTTTTTTTAAAATAAAGTACCATTTTCACTTCAAGATGGAAGATGAGGGCAGAACCACATTTGAAGTTCAAAGGGATTAATTGGTAATATATACATGGTCCAATACAAGCCAATAAATGTTGTAATTAAATTATGTTTATAAGTACTAAAAGGAATCAGTATATAAAGGTATCACGTAGACTTAGATGGCAATGGTTGATTCTTCAAAATGTAAGGAACCAGTGATCATTGCAAGATAAGCCTTAAGAACCTTAATAGGATCATTCCCAGACTTGATAAAGTTTTTGTCAGGTAGCTGTATACCTTGTATAACTAAAATTAAACATTGATGTAGACAAAACACTGTGCAGAGTCATTATAAGCAGGTTTTGTGGCATAAAGTTGGAGGTACAGCACTCAATAGAGGAAGGCAGAATACACACAAGGTTTTTCCTGTTCAGAGCTATGTAGGAAGATCCTGTCTATAAGGAATCATTACAGAAATTGTAATTTTAAAGAATTATAGAAATGCCATTTGTATGTATAATTAAACAGCAATGTTTTAACTTATTCATGTAAGCTCATAAAAATATCCTCAGAAAGATTTAAAATTAGCAATAACAATTTTTATAAAACTTACTTTGATAATCTTTGTGGTTTTTTAGAACATGATCTATTCCATATATGTATACATATATATACACATATACATATATACATATATATACACACATACATATATATATAGTTGCATAGGTACAACATCTAGTAAAAACATATATACAGTATAATAAAAATAACCTTAAATTTGTATCAATATAGAAAAATCCATACCATTGTGAAATATTTGAGATTAGTGGTTGTTCAAAGCAGACTCAACAATCTACCCTTTTATACCATCATTTCTATACTATATCCACCTTTTTACTTTCAGAAAGAGATACCTAAATCTAATATGCATTGTTTAGCATTCTTCCTCACTATGATCAATAACAACTTGGAACCACTCCCTAAATGATGACAAACACCCATCAACTACCCAATGACAAAAAAACCACCCACCCCACCTCTGGAGAATATGGGTGGGTGTCATGTTTTCTAGATAGCTTCCTGTTGTTTGAGGCAATGAAATCTTTAGGGTTCCCTGGGAAAATTGGGATAATTGTCAAGTCCTGGGAGAGATAGCTGTATCATTTACTTTTCAATCTCTATGTAAATGGGAAAGTGCAGGGTTTATCTGAATTCCTAGAGAGAGTAGTCTGAGAGGCTAGACCATCTTAGATAACAGCTTTGAAGATGTTCTAGATGCAGAATTTGGAGAAAACTGCAACAGAGATTTTCTGAAAGGCTGGATCTCCTGGGCTAAATGTCTTCTTTAGTATCTGGTCCTTTATTTTTTTTCCTGAAAACACACAAACTACTCTTCCTCTCTCTCTTAACAGAAGTCCTGCTTAACCACTTCCAACCTAGCTGTTGGTCAGTCAGCTCTTTATTAAACCAATCAGAAGGTTCTTTGGAAAAGACACATCTTCACAGTGTACAAAAAGGTTATACGACAACAGCAAGATTTTGTAATTTGATATAAAATCAACTTAAAACTCCGTAACAAGTTATCTGCCAATAAGAAACATGCTGAAAAAGAGATTATAGAAACAAACGCCATCTACAATAGCCTTAAAAATTTTTTAAAAAGAAAGTAATGACCTCACATATTCATGGATTGGCAAAGTTAAAAAATGTGAAAATAAACATTTTACTAAAAGTAATTTACAAATTCAGTATAATCCGAACAAAAATTCCTGGAATAATCTTCACAGAAAGAGGAAAAAAATTCTAAAATTCACTGGAAAGAACAAAACACCCTGTATAGCCAAGGCAATCCTAAAAAAAGGAACAGTATTGAAGGGGTCACTATAACAGATTTAAAGATATATTGCACAGATATAGTAATAAAAACAGGATGATACTGACACAAAAGTAGGCATGTAGATCAGCTGAAGAAAACAGAAGCTCCAACCACGATTCCATGCGATTCTAGCCATTTATGTTTGACAGAGATGCCTAAAGCATGCACTCTAGCAAAGGTAGCATCTTCAATAAATGAATCTGTGCTCCCCAGGGTAGAGGGTTCGGGCCTCATGTTGGGCACCAATTTGTTGTTGGAGACTGATAGTTAATTCCTGGCCACCAAGAGTTGAAATATTCACTCAGAAAACTATATTATTTGTAATAGTGTTTGGCCAATAGCATAAGCGTATTTTTAGTTCACTCTTATATCTTAAATTAACCAGTTTTTATTAATTTGTGTATAGCCGCAGGGCTGTGGCTTACAGGCAAGGTTCCATCCAGTATATGTCTCCAGCAGGGCTACATGGCTTCTTGCTGACTCTGTCTCCCCCACCCCCCACTGAGCGTTTAGTTTAGCTTTTCCCACCTAGCCCTACTCTGCCCTATTACAGGACAAGGAAGCTTCTTTATTCATTAATCAATAAAAGCAACACATATACAGAAGGACTTCCCATACCAGATCTGGAAAAACTTGATGTCCACAAGTAGAAGATAGGAATTATGACAGGGTATATCACCCTACAAAAAACATCAATGCCGCATGGATCAAAGACCTAAAAGTGATACTTAAATCACTAAGCCTTCTAGAGGAAAAACATAGACAATGCTTGAAAATATACATGGGTAGCAATGAATTTTCTGAATGAGACTCCATTCACTGAGGAGTTAAAGGCCGACAATTAATACATAAGACCTCATGAAAGAAAAAGGGCATTTGTACAGCAACGGAAACAGTAATTCAATGAAAAGGAATTCAGTAGAGTGAACTGGAATCTTGGCAAGCTGGAATCCAATAGACTCTTGATCTAGATTATACAAAAACTTAAAATGCAAAAATGTCAAGAAGTAGTCATGAATTTTAGAAGGAGTGATGTAGGTGGCTCTAGTTCTTAAGATTTCTTAGCATAAGGGTTTTTGTTTATAAACCTGATAACCTAAGTTCAATTCCAAGAATCCCTCTGGATATAGAAGAGAACAGATTTCTGCATGTGGCCACCAACTTCCATACTACACAGGTGCCATGGCACTGATTTGCTTACACACAGAGTCATATACACACACATATCCCAACACACCACACACACACACACACACACACACACACACCGAATAAATATTGTTAAAAATTTAAAAATAAATGAAATGTATCTCTCTTGGAAAATAAATTTTCTCATGCCATTGTTTACTCCAGTTGCATTTTTCCACATTTATTCTAGAACAGTGAATATATTTCAGCAACCACTTAAGTGCCTAAATTTTATCATCAAACAAATGCATTTATTACTTTTCTAAAGGTCTTAAATTTAAAATGAAAAATGTAAGATTATTCCATGGCAAATTAAGCAGTTATAACAATATGTAGAATTATGGAATATTATCTGCTGATATCATCATGTGTTTTTTTTTAAAGATGTATTTGTATGGGTGTGGGTATATACATAAAAGGTCTTGGATCAATCTGGAGATAGAGTTACAGATGACTGTGGCCTGACTGATGTGGGTTCTGAGAACCAAACTCAATTCCTCTACAAGGGAACTATATACTCTTATATTTTTTTATTCTTCTCTTGTATATTACATCTTGACCGCAGTTTCCTCTCCCTCCTCTCCTTCCAGCCCCTCCTCCCACTTCCTCTACCTCAGATCCACTCCTCTGTTTCCTTTCAGAAAACGGCAGGCCTATCAGGGATATCAAGTGAACAACACAGTGTAACAAGTTACAACAAGACGAAGCATATACCATCATATCAGCTTGGGCTAGGTAACCCCAATGTCTCAAAATCAGGAAAAAGAGTTAGAGTCAGCTCCCACTCCTCCTGTTAGGAGTCCCACAAGAACATCAAGCTACCTAACCATAAAATATACACAGAAGATCTAGTTCAGACCCACACAGGCTTCCTGATTGCCGCTTCAGTTTCTGTGAGTCCCTATGATCTCTGGTGAATTGATTCTGTGGATTGGGTTCTTGTCCTTGACTCTCCTGCTCTTACAGCTCTTCCTCCCAGCCAAGTCTAATATTTGACTGTGGATGTCTGCATCTGTTCCTATCAAATACAGGATGGGTTCTCTCTAAAGATGACTATGCTAGGCTCCAGTTTATGAGTATAGAAGTATGTCATTAGGAATCATTTCATGGAATTTTTTTCTTTGTGCCTGTCATGTTTGGTTCTATGCTTGGTCTCTGTGATATCCAGCCAATGGTTCCTGGCCACACAGGCCATGTTGGGTGTGAGATCCCTCTTATGACATGAGTCTTAAGTTGCACCACACCTTGGTTGGCCATTCCCACAGCTTCTGTGCCACATTTACTCTAACACGTCTTGCAGGCAGGACAAATTATAGGTTGCAGGGTTTACGGTAGTAAATTTGGTAATCTAGTCCTACCATAGAAGCCTTGTGTGACTACAGTAGGATCACCCTCATAGATTCAAGGAAATTTCTGCCTTACCACTGAAATGACCCTGATTCCAGTAATCTCTCCAATATTTTCTCCCTCCACATAGCATCCATACTTGGTCTTTCCAGTTTTCATCTCCACCTGCCCACAGTCCACCTGCAAAATCTATTCTATTTCTTATTCCCAGGAATAATTATGCATTTCTCCTTTGAAACCTCCTTGTTACTTCGCATTTCTGCGTCTGTGAACTACAGCATGATCATCTTTTATTTTACAGGTAATATCCAATTATAAGTGAGTACATACTATGTTTCTATTTCTGGACATGGGTTACCTCACTCAGGATAATTTTTTCTTATTCCATCATTTGTCTGCAAATTTCAAGACATTACTGTTTTTAACAGCTGAATAATACTCCATTGCATGAAAGTGCTGCATTTTAAAAAATCCATTCTTTAATTGAGGAACACTGAGGTTGTTTCCATTTATTATTATTATAGCAAATGTGAAAATAGTTGAAAAAGTATCCATGTAGAGGGATGGTGTGTCATCTAGGTCTATGCCCATGGGTGGTATAGCTGAGTCTTGAAGTAGATACAACCCCAATTTTCTGAGAAACCTCCTGAAACTCAACAAATAGGCAAACTCTTATTCAAGCTAATTGGAAGACAGAGAGAATATATAAATTAACAAAACCAGAAATGAAAATAGTCATTAAAAGTCTCCAAAACAAAAAAAGCTCATGTCCAGAAAGTTTCAGCACAGAGTTCTACCAGACTTGCAAAGAACTAATGCCAATACTCTTCAAATTATTTCACAAAATAGAAACAGAAGGAACATTGCCAAATTTATTTTATGTGGCCATAGTAATTCTGTCACTAAACCACAAACAGATTCTACAAAGAAAGAGTATTACATGTAGATGGATGTTTCTGTCCTGCCCCATCTTGCAGCCATTTAGTTCCAAAGTAATGCCACAAGGAAATTCTCAACAGAAGAATCTCAAATGACCGAAAGACACTTAAGGAAATGCTCAACATCCTTAGTCATCAGAGAAATGCAAATCAAAACAACTCTGAGATTCCATCTTACACCTGTAAGAATGGCCAAGATCATAAACACTGATGGCAACTGATGCTGGAGAGGATGTGGGGTAAAGGGAACACTATTGCTAGTGGGAGTGCAAGCTGGTACAGCCCCTTTGGATATCAGTGTGGCGATTTTTCAGAAAATTAGAAAACAACCTTCCTCATGACCCAGTCAGTGCCATGGTTCTAGTCACCCCATTGGTCACTCCATGTTCCTGGAGGTTGCTCAGTGCTCCTGTGGAATTTTCTGTCTCAGGCCTTTTCTGGCCTAGATTGTCAGCTCAGACCTGTTTCTGTAAATGTCCGTGGTCTGGATTCACTCCTGCAAAGGTCTCTGGCTCCAATCTACTCCCTCAGAGGTCCCAGACTCGGGTGCGCCCAGGCCAGCAGAGGACCTGGCTCAGGCCTACTCCCTCAGAGGTCCCAGACTCGGGTGTGCCCAGGCCAGCAGAGGTCCTGGCTCAGGTCTACTTCCTCGAAGGTCCCAGGTTCACACCTGGACCTTCAGCGGACTCTGTCTCTGTCTCACTCACTTGGCAGTTGCTCCCTTGTACCTGTTCCTGTGGAGTTCACTGTCTGAGGTCTGCTCCAGCCCAGGTTGCTTGCTCAGTCCTCTCATGAGATTTTTTGACAGCAGGTTACAGGTTAGGAAGAAATAGTCTAAGAAAACACCCGTGACAATTTTGGCTTGTTTTCTCAGGTTTCTAATCAGTATTGTAACTTCATTAGTATTTTTCTATAAAGTTCTACCATGACAACATAAGTTTCAGGGGTTGAATGGTAAATCAGTGGAGAGACCCCAGGTCAGACCACAGCACCCTGTCACTCAGAACAGCAGCTGCTCAGCAGAACATCTGCAGCACCTTCCCTTCTCACCTGCCTGCATCTGCAGTGGGTCACACAGATTTTCCAATCTAACACCTTCCTCCTCATCCTCACTGTTTTATCTCAGTCGTCTCTCTGTCATACAATCTCTGCGAATGCTAGGCCACTCTGACCAGAGAAGGCTAGCTACAGATCTCCACATCCCCTTCCATTCCTTCAAGTCCAAACCCAATTCTCATCCTTAGCTCTGTAGGAGACCTTGTGCTATGGCCTCTCTTCTCGTTCTGCTACTATTGCCAGGGCACTAACCAGATCTTGGTGGAACACCCTGCTTTCCTCCTTCCATGTACCACTTCAGACACCCACAGCCCACACCCATTGCCTTTCTCCACTCATGTTTTATCCATTCTTTGTGGATTTCACATCATGCATCCTCACTCACTCCTCTGGCCTTCCCTCTCACTTCTGCCCTCTGCCCTTGCAAACTCCCCACCAAAACAAAATTTAAAAGCAAGACCCAAAATACCCCAAACCCAAATCAACCAAAAACAGATTTAAAAAAAAAATCTTGCCATGGAAGCTGTAGTGTGGCCCAGTGAGTCTCACAATATACGCCTTAGTCCACACATCTTGATTAGTAAGTATCCACTTCAGTGAATCATTGGTCTGGGTTGAGCTTCTGGCTTCTGTTGCACCCTCAAGACTGGGCTTTCCCCTGGACTCCTCTGGGACAGTCTATTGTTGCCTTGTGTCATGGAGATCCTGTAGCTTTGGATGTGCAGGTTCATCCCCTTCACATGCTCCTGCAGTTCGTTGACGACATGGGTGTTGGGGTGGGCTACTGTGTAGCCCTGGTCCTGGATCTGGTTGGTAGCTGGGTTGGTCAGCCTGTAGCTTTTCCTGATCATCACCCAGGCGTTCTCTCCAGCACTGCCTTGGCTAGCTCACCCAATGTAGCAGACAGCAAGGAGCAGGGCCAGTTCTCCTGTTCTCACACCCTTGGGTCCAGCTCATCTGCAGTTAACACCGCCAGTCCAGCTGTACTGTTGGCAGGTGCAGGGCTGGCTTTCTGGATTGCCTCACTTGGACAGGAACAGCTCTTCTGTTCTCATGCCCCCTGAGGTTGGCTCTCCTGCCTCGCAGATGACCACCGGTAGGGGGAGGGCTTATTTCTCTTACCCTTGTCATCCCATGGCATACAGGGAGCATTCAGTGACATCTCTCCTGCTCTCACGTCTATAGACCTGGCTCACCTGGGCCCCCACCAACAGGGTCAGCTCTAGTATGCTGCCCAGGTGAGGTGCTGTGCCTGCCATCCCGTGTGCTAAAGCTGGTGAGGAGAAAGGCACTTCTCTCACTCTTGTGGCCCCCAGTGCCAGCTTTCTCACCCGCTGCAGGTGGCAAGGGGCGGGGGGAGGGAGGACATTTTTCCTCACCCATACCATCACATGACAGATGAGTTAGGGGTGGAGGACCAGTATTCCTGTTCTCCTGCCTCTCTTGGCCCCGTCACCTGGGCCCATACCAACAGGGTGTGCTCTATTGTGCTGCCCTGGAGAAATGCAGGGCCTGCTCTATCTAATGCTACTGTTGGCAGTGGAGAGCCAGTTCTCCCACTCTCATGAGCTCAGGTCCTGCTCTCCCATCCACCACAGAGGGTGAGGGGTGGAGGAGCAAGAAGGTCATCTCTCCCTTAATCACTGCACCATATGGCATATGAAAGATGGGGCCAGACCTCTCCTGTATATTTCGGGCACCCGATCACTTGTACCTTTGTCAAAGGCATTAGCTTTACTATGCTGTCCAGGACAGGTGCAGGGTTCACTCTCCCAAGTGCTGCAGTCAGCTTATCCATTGATATCACATCAGTTGTAGAGAATATTGTATTTCCTAGTGGTTTTGCAATATTCTCTGAACGTGGCTGACAAGGAGAGCTGACTGAGAAGCCAAGGACAATGGATCTGGGTTTTGATTCT
>LOEQ01008438.1:90732-118086 GCA_001685075.1 Bramus lutescens | reverse complement strand
ACCTCGATGGAGGGGGGAGGACCTTGGTCTTCCCACAGGTCAGGGAACCCTGACAGCTCTTTGGACTGGAAATGGAGGGGGAGGGGAGGGGGGAGCGGGAGGGAATTGGGAGGGGGACAGGAGGTGGAAATTTTTAATAATAATAACAAAAAATTTTTAAATTAAAAAATATTAAAATTAAATCAACTCCCCCCAAAACCCACTTATTTATTTTTACTTTTATGTATGAGTGTTTGTGCGCCTTGTGCCCAAGGAGGCCAGAATAAGGTATACAATGCCCTGGACCTGGAGTTAAAGATCACTGTAAGCCACCCTGAGGGTGCTTTCATGAGGTGCTTCAGAGTTCTGCGGAGATAGACTCTGTCCAGGTCACTTTGTCCAGGTGACCAACATGCAGTGACTGAGGGAGGCCGGTATAAAGGCCTGGCTATCACAGTCAAGTCAAGAGAGGTCTGAAGAGCCATTCCAGCTCCGGACTCCCACTGAGGCTGGCAATGGAGTTTAATTTGCTTAATTTCTCCTCTGCCCCCTCCCGTGAGTGAATGACTGTGTATTTGTGTATGTGTGTATGAGAGAGAGAGAAACACATTTGTTTATGTGTGATATAAGTACATGTATGTACACCTGTACAGAGGCCAGAGAAGGACATTGGATATCCTGATCTATTGGTCTCTGCCTTACTCAAAGATAACCTCTGAGACAGTGTATCTCACTGAACTAGGCTGGCAGTCATCAAGCTTCAGTGATCTTGCTGTCTCTGCCCCCACAAGACTGGGGTTACAGACACAGACACACACATACACACAAACAGCTTTTTCCATGGGTCCTGAGATCTGAACTCAGCTCTGCATGCTAATACACAAAAAGCAGTCTTACCCACTGAGTTACACCTTGCCCCTCCTTCCCATCTCTCTTATACTAAAACAAAACAAAACAAAACACCTTTAATCTGTGAGAACCAAACCCGTGACAAGAAACCTTTAAATTCTACTTATTAATGTCTCCAAAACTGTACTGTGTGGAACTTTACTGGTGGAGGTCGAGCTGTCCCTTCTTGATGCTCTGGGACCAAGAAGTGAGTGGCAGAAAGGGAGAGAGGCAGCGGTTTTAAGAGAATGAAACAAGGTAGACACAAACCTGTTAGGTATGAGATGCAGTTTCAGATTCTGAACAAAACAAGCAAGACATAAAAAGGTCAGAACAGCCAGCGAAAATGAAAGCTGAGACCACAGCTGAGGCAGCCGGAGACAATGATGTAAGAGAAGCATCCAAGGCGGGTTAGAATGGGCTCCCTGGCAGGAGCCAGAGACTGGATTCACACAGCCAAGACTCCTACAGTAGAATCACCCTGATCTGAAGCAGGGTCCCTGACTTCAAGAAACTCCATCCAATCCACAGAGTGAAGGCCACACGGGGAGAGGCCAAATGTCATGTGGAAATTCCCAGTCAAGAGCAGGGGTGAATTTGTTCTACTGTAGAGTCCAGGGGGATCCCCACAGTACTGCAGGGAGGACCTTTACAGAGAACGTTCCTGACAAATGAAGGGCGGGNAATCCCTAGTAGTGGTTAGACTTGCTCTGTGGAAAGGAAGCTGGTGACAGCTTTGCTCACGGTTGTGTTTGACTGCTGGTATCCAACGCCTCCTCTGTTGCACTACGGCCAAGAGATTAGAGGTGTGGGGGGCGGTAACAAGGTGTCTGATACCTAAGATGATGAATCTGGGTAGAGTCCAGAAAGAGGTGAAGGGGTTAGCTTCGTGTGGCCACACAAAGAGAAGGGGAAGTACCAAGAACAAGAATGATGCTGGTGCCCCGGGTCCCTGAAGTAAGGAGACCAGTGTGGCTGAGAAGAAGCAGAGGAGCTAGCTGCTTATCTGGGACCTGCTCGCTTCTACTTGAAGATGGAAAATACAATGGGGACAAACTTGGGTACGATGACATAGTCTGACACCCCAAGTTTCCCTCAGTTACTGCTGAAATGTGAAATGCCCCCCCCACTTCCCATAGGCTCACACATTTGAACACTTGGTCCATGGCTGGAGGCGTTTGTGTTGGAAAGTTGTGGACTTTCTGAAGCCTAGTTAGAGGAAATGGGTGACTTGGGGTGGGACTAGAGGTTACAGTGTCCCCTTTGGGACTGCCTCTTCCTGACTGCTGCCACAATGGAACCGAGCAGCCACGGTATATTCCACCTGCCACAGAGGGGTCACTCCGGCCACTGTGCCTTCCTCTCGCCGTGATGATGTCACCGTGTCCTTGAACTGTGAACCAGAGCACGTTCCTCTTACTTTCTATCTATTCTACCACAGCAATGAGAAAAGCAAGAAATAAGCCCTCTACAGGATTCATCTTTTACATACTATTCCTCACAACCTGACCAGTTAAACATGCTGTGAGCTCACTATCTTAACCCCTAAGGAGGCAGGCTTTGAGAGAGGAGGCACTGTCTGTCTGTTGGCCCCTTGGTAGAGTCTCCCAGTGTCATGTATAGTACATAATTAACACAATGAATCAACACACCATCTTGGGAAAAACCTGGATTCCCTTCATGAATGGCAGTGTGAACCCAGACAAAAAGACTCACACAGGTGTGTGCTTAACCTACTACCGTGAGGGCAAAATAACAAATATTTATATTTATCTTCCTTTGGAGCACCTAGAAGAGGTCCCCAAACTAAATTATGTTTCTTTTTTCTAAAGACTGATGGCCAGGTTCAAGGAGAAACCACAGATTCCGCAGCCATTTGGAGGGTTCAAATGTATGAAATTCATTCACTAACCACGTACTCAACAAGAGTGTCCAAGAGAGGCAATTATAACAAGACTGACACAGGACAGTACTGGGGGGAGGGGGATCCTGCTCAAGGCAGGAAGGGACTGTGGGAAAGGACCAAAGGAAAGTTACTATCCCATCAACACTAGTGTTTCCACTGACCCAGGTTACGTCTCAGGTGCAGCCTCTGGTTGTTAAAAAAAGTTTGGAATTCACTAGTAAAACCAAATGAGAGGCCTGCTGCCTGCCTTTGCCTTCCAAGTGCTGGGATTAAAGGCTACATTGGTTGACTGTTTTTTTTTTAATCAGTTTGGGTGTCTTTTTTTGATAATACTTAAGTTCAATTAATTGGCTCAAGTTATAACAAAAGTGAAATTTTCAATGGAAAAATAGAAGTAGGAAAATATTATTGAAATGTGATTGAACAAAATGAAGGTTTTTGATCCTATGGGAGGGGGGCGACGGTGGCTGCCCCAAAGAAGCTGATGAGCCAGTAAACCTGTGGTTCTTTCTGGAAACGAGGCTCCCATTGACTCTCCACCATTAGCCCCTTTATCACAAAATCTGAAACCCACTGTGAGCTTAAAACCATAATTTAACCTCACGGACTCTCTACCCTTCATTGAAAAGAGCAGGCTACCTTATAAATCACACCTGTGAGGGGTTAACAAGCCCTCAATAAACGTCAGCGCTCAGGGTGACGTTGATAATGCCTGTGGAGATCTCACTTTCCACAGCCACACGCCTGTGCAGACGCCCCTGGAAAATGATATGACAAAGAGGTCCCGCAGATAGACAGGAACACGCCCGAAGAACCTGGGTATCTCAGATCAGGCACCAGGCACATCAATAAGCCTGTAGATAATTCCAGCCCTGAGCTGTTGAGTTTACCCTGTGACCACCATGTGGAACGGGGCCAGGCCACACAGCCAAATTCCAGACTCGAGAAACGGCGGGAGATAACAAATGATCACCGTTGTTTGAAGTCATTAAGCTTTGGGGTGGGTTGACACACAGCATCAGATAACCAGAACACTGGGGTCAATCCAGTCTTTCATCCACCCTTACCTAGAAACTACATCATGCTATTAGCCTGTCCAACAAAATCAAAGCAGTGCTGCCCCATCCTGCACAGGGAAGCAAGAACCTGGAGGCTTCAGGGAGCAAGCACAGCTCACCTTCCAATGGGACCCTGCGCCTGCCTCAGTGCTCCTTAGCATGAAACTGACTTCCTGTGCTGCTGGCACAAAAGCAGACCACGGGAGTGCGCGTGGGCAATGAATAGTACTCAAAACCAGTGTAGTCCACAAGTATAGACTTGGCTCCTTCCCCATGGAGGGGGTCTGAGGACAGGGGACACTAAGATACACTGGGTGTGGTGAGAATGCGACCGGGAGTCTGAGTCTGAGTGAGGTAGCTGTGGACAGAGTCTGAGTGAGGTAGCTGCGGACAGAGTCAAACCCTAAGCACACAGGTGGTCGGTAAGGAGTTTTGCTTAGAAGGAAGGCAACTGGGTCCCAACAGCAGTGTGTGGTATTTTGTTAGGGTACTACGGAAGGTCCCTCTGAGGACGTTTTAATACTTCTGTTAAAACTTGTGGGACTGCCGGGTGGTGACAGCACACGTCTTTAATCACAGCATTTGAGAGGCCGAGGCAAGTAGATCTCTGTGAGTTCCAGGACAGCCAGGGCTACACAAAGAAACCCTGTCTCGAAAAAACAAAACAAACAAAAAACCAACAAAAACAAAAACTAAATTCAAACCCAAACTATGCATGAGTGGAGTCATGGAAAGATTTTGATAGCAAGGAATAAGGCATCATAATAAATGTGAAGGCCCAAGTACACGGAGGGGCATGGAACTCTGCTCTGAGCTACCATGATGCCAGAGGTGCTCAGGTTTTTTTTTTGTTTGTTTGTTTTTGATACATATGCATGAAATATTTTGCTTAAAAAGTCAAAGCTATGAAGAACTTGGGTGAAGCTCAGTGGTAGTAAATTTATCTAACACATGCAAGACCCTGGGTTTTATCCTCAGCACACACACACACACACACACCACATACAAACTGACCATATTGAAACTTCAACTTTGTATGGTAGAATGCATGACGGGGGGCTGGAGGGGGTGGCTCCGTGGCTAACAGCACTCGTTGCTCTCATAGGAGACTTCCTGGCCGTGGTTCCCAGCATGTAGGTAGTGACTCTAACAACCTTTAACTCCAGTTCTGGGGACTCTGATGTCCTCTTTTCACCTCTAAGGGCACCAGCACAGTGTGGCAAACAGACACACATGCAGGTAAAGCATTCAATACACATAAAAAATAAATACATCTTTTAAAATGTAATGCAGGACTGGTTATGTTTTGTTCAAATTTTAGCCTACATTTTTCTTTCAATGAGTAAATTTCTAGACTGGGCACTGTTTACTCCCCCAAATCTCTTGGCACACTCCTTCTCGGTCCAGTCTTTGTCAGTACCGCATGTCAGCTTCACCCTCTCCTTACACTACCCACTATGGCCTCACTTGGCCACCACCCTATGGAATACCAGGTGAAGCCCCCCAAGCCATTCTAGCGCACACACAGTCTTCAAAGACTTAAGACCCCATCTGGAACACCTGGCCAGCAGGTGCCTAGATAAGACTAATGGGAACAGATAAGGAATGCCTCTCCATCTGTCTCCTGTCTCCAGCCTGTCCCAGAGATCTCCTTCAGCCGAGCCTCCCACTGCTACCTCTGTGCCTTCAAACTCCTAACTCTCTCTTCTTACAGAGTCTCGCATCCAACTGTTTACTCTGGGGATTTTTCTGGCTACTGTAGTGAATTACCCAAGTTAAATTGTATCATTTTATAGCTTTATGGTCAGGTGTCAGCGGTCTGGAGGATATAGGGGAGAACAGGCTTCTATGCCATGCCTCCTTGCTAGAGGTCACACACACTCGCAGGCCCATGCCCTTTTTCCTCCATCTCCAGTCAGCAACAGTGCTTCGGGTCGTTCGTCCACAGCTGCCTCAGCTCCTGAGCACCATGCAAAAGTTCTCAGCTTTTAAGGCCGGGTGCACAGAGGTGAGGCGACCGAGATAACCTGCCACCTCAAGGGTAAAGTGACACAGCCACAGGTTATGGAGACAAGAACGTGAACTATGTGTGGGCCACTGTTCTGCCTACCACACTTGCGTCCACACTTGCTGGGCAGCCGGCATACAACTCTTACTCCGTATGTCCCAATTGCCCTCCACTCTCCGCTGTTTTCTGTATCCCAGCAGAGCAACTCCATCTTCTGTGTCAGGTAGAGGCATCTTTGGCTTCTCTCCCACATACATATATTCCACATCCAAGTCACAAAGAAAAGAGACTATCTTTAAAATATATCTAGACTCTGGACCCCTTCCCACCACTCTCACTGCTGATCTGAGCTGCCACCACCTTGCACTGGGAGGCCTGCCGTCATTACCAATTGGTCTTCCTGCTTCTCTCCTGGAGTCTATTTTCAGGGCAGCCTGTAAGGTTGTTTTTAAAGCTAAACAAGCCCATTGCTTCTGTGATGAAAACACGCAATGTCCCCACAGCTCCCCCGGAAAAAGTCAGAGCCCTTCATGGTCTCCACCCCACCCCCCACTAACTTCCCCTTTCCTCTCTGACCTCATTTCCCACTCAGCCCCTTGTTTTCTGCATTCCNTCCAGCCACAGTGGCTACCTTGCAGTCCCTCTGTCCCCCAGGTATACCACCTTGGAACTGTGTTCTTGTTTTCTCTTTGCCTGGGGTCCTCTTGACCAGCTCTCGGACTCTGTGGGTATTCCATTACTGATATGTCATATCGCCATAGAAGGAGGAGGCTCAGACAGTACCGTCTACTATGTCAGTCCTGTAGGTCCCAGGCCTGGGTGCAGCATCATCTGAGCCTTTTGCTTTGAAGCCCACCCAAAGAATCTTCTGGTTGCTTCTGGGTTTTGGCTGGAATTGGTCTCTGCTAGGCCTCTGGGGGCAGTGAGTGGGAAAGCTCATCTATTTCTTCAAGGCTCTCCCCTGTCCTTTGTAGGCTTCCCCGTGGCCCCTTGCGCTGATTTGGAATCAAATCTCACCAACCTCTCAACACTTCCATACACTAGAGTGCGGGTTTTCTTCTTCTTCTACTCTTAGGGACATCTCCTATTTTAAGATATTTAACTTTGATTGCACCCAGAAAGTCTGTTTAGCCTGGACATTTAACCCATTCATAGGTACTTACACTACAGCCAAGCGCTCCGCTTCTCATTTCCCCGGGATCCCTCCGTTTTTGCTTCGGTTTTCATAGTCCCACAGCTTTTACTACCTTGCTTTCTGATAGCAGAGAAATCAACTCCGTACAGCAAGAACGTCTGTTCTGCATGACAACATGCCAAAGACAACCTAGCAGACAGCTCGACAGGCATTACTGCAAGGAGGGAGTGACCCTATCGGAGACTATTTTCTAACTCATTTCCGCAGGACTTTGTGGTTGCCAGCCTTCCTTTTGCCTTTAACAGCGTGGACGTGCTAAGTAGAATAGATTTCTGGGCTGATGGCGAGGATGATGGGTAAACGACAAACACTTTTTCTCTAGATATATCCTATGACTGCTGTTCACAGCATCAAATCGGCTTGATTCTCGCTGATAGAGATGTACAGAAATGCCTGATGAGGGAAATGTGTCTAATTACAATTTCTATAACAATAAGAAATAAAATGGTTTCTTTTAAGACCATTATCCAAGCATAGAAGCAAAATAAATTGAGTTGTTGGGTTAACCTCATCTCAACATGTCTAGAAAATAAATGGACTAAATCAGTAATAATGCTTTCTAAAAATCTCTACAAACTGAGAAGTTGAACCACAGTGATTTAAAGAAGAACCATGAGGAAAAAAGGAAAGCTGCTTAAAGCACAGCTTGTCCCCAGAAAGCTTAATGAAGCTAGAAAGAATGGAAAGAAAGGGGAGAAAGTAGAGGCAATAGACATGAGGTGACCATAAGTGGATTTTAGAACCAAATGCATTTTAGAAATAAGACCCAAACTTTATAGAACCCCTGTTCTATAAACTGAAGCTCAGAGGAGAGCAACCCTCTCATCTCACACAGTTGGTCAGCAATAAAAGACTACTGTAGAATAAAACAGTGAAAAACAATCAAATCTCCATTTCTTGTTTTATCATAGTTATTAGTTTTGTGGTTTTGTTTTGTTCCTGGGTCTCATGCAGTCCAGGCTGGCTCTAAGGCTGTTCTGGAACTCTGGACCCTTCTGTCTCCACCTCCCAAGTGATGGGAGGGGCACCACCACATCTGGCTTTCTGCTATCTCCTTGGACAATGTTCAGTTAATGATCTGAATCTCTGCTTCAGAAAGCTGAATCGGTCTGGTGTGTATGTTAGCAAACAGTGAAACTGCCTGTCCGTCTGGTGCTTGTCCCAACTAGGTCAGGATGCCTCATTTCAGGAGCAGCGTTCTTGACAAGGGACAGTCCCCAAGGAGCATGGCCACAAGTCTTGCAGCATCACAGTGGCTCTTGGAGGGATGCTTAGGGCGTCAACGTGCAAGGACAAACTGATGAGACCACACTTCAGCAAACCAAGAGGGTCAAATGAGGTACTGCTTAAGTAGATTACCTAGACGCTAATGGAGAAAAATGAACATCAATGCAAGGATCCTGACAAAAATCCGTATTTATAGACACAAACTTGCTGCCTGTAGAAAGGCAAAAATGAAGGAAATCATATTTAAAGAGAATAAATCACATATATTTTTAATGAGATTCTCACAGAAACACAAAGGCAGCAGGAATTGATGGGAAATAGTTTCTAAATATATCAAATCATCACCCACTGCCTTCTGAATACCTACAACAGGAAAGAAAACATTGCAATAATGCAGATCTATATTTAACACAGGCAAGAGCTCATTTGTTTGGTATTTCTCAATGCTCTTCCATTCACTATTGAGCAGCTGGTATTTTCTTTTAAAAAAATCAAGAAATTGGTTTATTAATGGAATATACACAGAGTGACTTACTCAATGGGAAAGCATTGCTGTTAGAGAGAAGGAGAAAATAATGTATTTTTGGATCCACCAATCATCTGACCTCACCATGGTAATGGGCTGTGTTTCATAACTTTCCAGACTCATATTTGAGTCAAAATGACCATGGTAGTGATTTGAACCAAACCCCCTATCTTATACATGGAGAAACTAAAGATTAAAGAGGAAGACACCCTAAGGCTCCTCACTCCCCAGAACTGATGTGGAATCATTACACTTTATGACCTCAATGTCTGTACCCCTAAAATTCATACGATGGAGCCCTAACCTCCAAGGTGACCCTGTTAAGGTGAGGCCTTCTGAGGGCTTTACATCATGAAAATACAGCTCGGATCCACGCCTTTACCAAAGAGAGGCCACAGACTAGTTCCATCCTGCCATGCAAGGGCACAGCCAAGAAAGCACACGCTAGAACCAGAGCCTCACCCTCAACCACGTGTCAATCTACCCTTGTCTTGTTCTTCAGCTCCCCCTCCCTGAAGAATGAACTTCTGCTGTTTGTTAAGCCCCCTAGCTTCTGACATTCCTTACAGCAGCCTGAAGAAGCTAGGATGTCACTGCAGAAAAAATGGCAGATGTCATTTTCTGTCTGGCTCTCATTTGTAAACTATATAAAACTGTTTCGGTGGTAAAAATTTCCATGATTTTCACATGATTGAAAAAGAACTCTCAAACTATTTTTTATAGTTAAAATTTCAGTATAACTTGAATATAGGCATGTTCCTTACTGGTTCAGGAGATTCTAGGGCTTTGGCCTGTTTGCTTTCAACCAAGCAGGCTTCATGAAAGAAAGCAGATAAACCATGCACATCATGCAGACCTCTATGAAGATTTCTCTTTTATTTATTTATTTATTTATTTATTTATTTATTTATTTATTTTTTCTGAGACTGGGTTTCTCTGTGTAGTTCTGACTGTCCTGAAACTCACTCTGGAGACCAGGCTGACCTCAAACTTAGAGATCCGCCTGCCTCTGACTCCTGAGTGCTGGGATTAAAGGTGTGTGCCACTGCTGCCTGGCATTTTCTAGTTTATTTAAAGATTTTTTTTAACCTCAGATACTTAATATTTATGAATAATCTTTGATGGTTTTTACTTCCCCATTTTCGTATATAGGTATATCTACATTTATACATATGTATGTATCTGTGAATATTTGGAAAGAACACGTTATGAACTTATATTTGGTAGGGGAAGAAATAATAAAAATTTCGGTGACTATCTGGAAAGAACATTATGAGCTTATATTTTGTAGTGAAACACATAATGAAAATCAAAGCAATGTAACTTTTAGCCAAATGTTTCTAAATGGAATTGATCTTGAACCCCAATCAGACAAGTGCAGACTCTCAATACTTTACAGGGAAATCTTTCATTCACTGGCCTAACATTTATTACACATGTTAACTGTGTGTTGTTAGGCTACAGGTTACAGACCAAGATTCAAAGTTCCCCACTGCGGAGTGCACAACATGGTGGAGAAAAGCATGGGGGGGGGTGTCCTAGCTGTGGGGCAGTCAATGTACCAATAGCGGGGAGGGATGGGGGAGAGGACCAAACAGGGGGAAAAGTGAAGGAAGAGGAGAGAACCGTCAACAGCAGGTCCGTAAGAAAGAACTGAGCTCGCTTCAGCAGCACATAACTAAAACTGGAACGACAGAGAGAAGATCAGTGTGGACCCCGCTCAAGGACGGCAGGCCAGTTTGTGAAGCATCCCGTTTCTTTCCAGCTGCCTTCAGGAACGTACAGCCGGATGTTTTGCTTGATCGAAAAACTTCGCTGTCTTAATTTTTGAAAGTATGAAGTCACAAGCTTGTCAAATATTTCCTAAGCACCGTCTTCTGTATGCTGACTGCTGGTTATCATTCTTTTGTTGACTAGCTCTGATTATTGTGCTTACTGATCCTTTCCTCCTTAAAGATTACAAGAATTAAAACTGACCAAAATTAAAAATAAAAAATTCTTTTGCCTACTTACGGGACCCTTTTCCTCCTGCTGGGTTGCCTTGTCCAGCCCTGATGTTACAGTATGTGCCTGGTCTTATAGTCGCATATTATGCCATGTTTAGCTGATGTCCCTGGGAAGCCTGCTCTTTCTGGGGGGAGACAGAGGGAGGGTAGATCTAGGGAGAGGTGAGGTGGGAGGCAGAGAGATTGGGGGAAGGAGAAGCAGGGGAAGCTTCTATGTTGGGATAAAATATATGAGAGAATAATAATAAAAAAAAGAATTTTGGCAGCAAAGACAAAGTGTTTCACAGGGTGGTTCCAGCATGCACAAAACAGTGACCAGGAATGGAAGGGCTCAGTCAAGTGCTGGAAGAATGCAAGAAATGTGAGGGTCCCTTGCACGTACCATGACATATAAGTGCAGAGGTCAGAAGACAACATGAGGGAGTTTATCCTTCCATCCCATGGGTTCTGGGAATCAAACTTTGGTCACCATACTTGCAGTACGCACACACATTCACATGTTGAGCCATATCGCTGGCCTCAAGAATTCCAACTTATGAACAACACGATTATATTCAATGTTAACCCATAAACTCTGAAGTGTACTTTCTTTAAAAAGTTATCATTAATTCGATGTTAATATAGTTACTTCCTCTTTTTCTAAGATTGTTTATGCAACAGAAATCAAACAGCTAAGTTTTGAACCCAGGTCTATGGTTTTGAGCAAGCTGAACCATCATTCTGTCAGCAGCACCGGAAGCTCCTGAGAAGGGCAACAGTACTACCAGCATCTTGAGTCACTGAATTTGGGCAGAGGGGCAAGTAAATGCACATAAAATATTCGAAAACTTCTTAAATAACTGGCAAAGGAAACACATAAATGCCAGAACTCTAGCAGTGTGGAAATTTCACCAGTTCATATATTTATACATGAACACACAGTAAGAAGTAAACAAATAGCTGTTTCTAAAGAACTCCAATGCAACCGAGTTGTGTTCACAATGCACTGTCTGTCTGGTCTCTCAGTGCAAAAACACAGAGGAAGAAGGGTCTCCTGAGATGAGAGAACTCATTCATAGTCTCTCGTCACCTCCTTCCTGTGGCACGGGACATTGTTTGGGTGCTTTTAAGAAGGACCATTTTGCTTCCTGGGTGTGTTCCTCTGACAGCACTCAGTTCATCTCCAGGGACCTTCCACCTAAGAAGAATCTCTTTGTTGACAACATCCACAGAGTAACTGTATTTAGAATGTTACCTAAGGTGCCTCCTGGGTTAATCCACAAAGCAAGAATTTTAACCACGAGCCAGAGAAAAGGTGCCGATCCAATGGCAGTGGCTCTTAGTCCTACTAGCACGTGGGTGTGAAATCAGAGGCAGCTATAGGTGACTCATATCTATCAGTACACACTCCAGGACCTGCCCACCCCCAATTCAATCACAGTCACTACAGACAGGTCTCAGATGCCAGTCGTTTAAAAAACCCTCAGATGATTCTAAAGTGACCACGAGCAACCATGAGAATCAGACCCTCACCAGACCCTGCTTCTAGTGTAGTCTGTCCCCCAAAAGTGTAGGCAGGCCCTGGAACAGACTCTGAACCCCCTTAAGAATGTTATACCATTCCAGCAACTGGGGTGCACAATCAACTGTGAAAAGCACTGGGCCAGACATGATTATCAAGTGGACAAACTCTGAACCTTGTATGACAGGGCCAGTCTCTCACCTTAAAGCGGTGTTTCTAAACCTGCGGGTTGAATGACCCTTTCACAGGGGTCACCTAAGACCATTGGAAAATAGATATTTACATTATGATTTATAATAGTAGCAAAATTAAGTGAAGTAGCAATGAAAATAGTTTTATGGTTGGGGGTCACCACACCATGAGCAATGACTAAAAGGGTCACAGCATTAGGAAGGTGGAGAACCACCGCCTTAAAGCCTTCACTGGCACACTCGTATTAACTACGTACAAGTATAAGGCAATCCTAGCAACCAGCCTGGACTTTCTCTGAGTGTGGGCAGATTATCAGAAGCCAGACCTGGGCCTGGTAGGTCCCTTACACACCTGAACTCTTTGCTGTAGGGAATGGAAGCACAGAGAAAACTTCTGCTTGTAATTTGCCATTGAAAGTTTCCTCTGGGGCTGGAGAGATAGCTCAGTGATTGAGAGCACTGACTGCTCTTCCAGGGGATCCGGGTTCAAACCCCAGGCCCTACATGGCAGCTCACCACTTTCTGCAACTCCAGGATCCAACACCCTCACACAGACACACATACAGGTAAAACACCAATAAAATAAAAATAAATTTAAAAAGTTTTTTCTGGTGAACAGAATATTTATCTCATCTATCCAATAAAACATTTCTTATTTTTCACATGGGCGGGGGTTAAAGATAGGGTTTGTGTAGTCCTGCTTGTCCTGGAACTCCCTCTATAGACCAGGCTGGCCTCCAACTCAGAGCTCAGCTTGCCTCTACCTCCCAAGTGCTGGGATTAAAGTGGTGCACCACCACCGCCCAGCTTTTCCCACAATTTCTTTAGTCAACAGTCCAATGCAGCAAGCTCTCTAACCTTGGAAAACCACAGCTCTTTTGAAGCTTTCTTGAATATTTTTCATTTTTCTTAGAATTCCTTTGGTGAAACTAATTAGCTATGCCAACTTCTGGTGATGCCAACTACAGTGAGAATTGCTGTTCTTGGTTGAGTTCCTGGCAGACCTTAGCTGGGAGATATCAGAGATGACCATGGAGACAAAGCTGGGGGGCAACTTGAGGGCGCAGCAGAGGAAACCCCAAGAGGCAGCACCGAAGGCAAAGACACGAGAAAATCACAGTACGTCCAGATTTACTTAATCTGAGCCCTAAAATTTCTCCACAGAGAATCTGAGATAAAGGTAAGCAGCTTTTGCAAAAATGACCATGCACCTCTGAGCAAATTCAAAACGCGAACTGGCTGAGCCAGTACAATGTTCCTGAAAACAGTGATGTTTAAATACGACTTGGGTAGAGAAGTTAGTCTTACTGCAAAGGAGAAGAAGCTGGGAGTTCCTCGGGGTCCTCCCAAACCAAACACTCGAGAGTGTGGGGCTAGGAAGCCATTTGAAGTGTGCAAAAGCTCACCCAAACGGTTCTGAGACAGAATGAGCCATGCTGGAATCAGTGCTGGGGCAGAGAATTCTACTTCAATGCAAATGTATCACTTATCCTTTAACATACACATTTCTAGAGCTTTGGATCCAGGTCAATCTCCAATCCCTTTTGACCACTGCATTACCTTTTTCTTACAGATTTTAGTTTTTACTATACTAGCCCACGGAAATTCAAAGTGTGCTATCAAGTTTAAAATAAAAAATAGCAGTATCCTGCCTAACTTCTCACTCAATCCCAAAGGCAAACTAAATATAAACTTTTTAATTTTCTTCTGATATTTCATTTTATATTTCTAACAATATGTAAATAAACAAAATTTATTGATACACGAATTCTAGACCTTTACTAATATAATTTCGTTATACGCTAGCTTGTCCTCTCCTGATCATCTATAATAGTCAGTCTTTCCTGGAGTCAGGTACGGCCAGGGTCAGCATTTGATTCATGTATCTGACACATCTGCACCAATTGTCCATACTTCCAGAACGTGGATGGTAGCTGGTGCTTCGACCTCCAGCCCACCATTCCCCACAATTCAGCAAACAAAGGGTTAACACGTGCTGCAGCAGGACAGCCTTCACAGCTTGCCTTTATCCTACAGCAGGTCCCTGTTCCAACATGTCAGTGGCCTGGCTACCAGTTGGTTGTTAAAAATTCTGAATATTGCCTGTAGGTATAACCGTGTAATTCATCCTTGGTATTTGAATATCAGTGAAAGTGAGGTACTGCACTTCCAGACACGTCCTTATGTTCCTACAATCCACAACACAAACACTAACTGACCAGCTTTTAACTCAACAGATGAGGGAAAGCCTTCACAGATAGCAGGGGAATGTGTGTGTGGATGGGGATAGCCTTGTGACACAAACATTCAAAACCCCTCAAAACGCTTGCTCACCCTAAACTGGGCCATGGAATAAAAAGTGATTAACTTCTTTAAATTATAATTTAGGGAAGGGAGTTTCTATTATATTGCAGCTGTATAGACTTTTTGTTTAGTTTTCTAAAACTAAACCTCTTTTAGTTTTTTGAGACAAGGTCTCATTATGTAGCCTTGGCTGTCCTGGAACTCTCTGTGTAGACTAGGTTGGCCTTGAATTCAGAGATCCAGGTCCTTCTTCCCTCTGCCTCCCAAGTGCTGGGATTGAAGGCAAGCTGGGATTAAAAAGTGCACCACTTCTCCCAGGAACAGCACAGTCCTACATTTAACTTGCTCAGCAGTGATTTGTGCCACTGGGACCTTCCTAAAAGCCATGTGTTGAGCCATTTTCACTTTCTTGTAGAGCCATTTGTAATTGCCTTCCACCAACCTCATTTGACAGCTTTTCCTAATTGATAAGCCCTTGGAAATAGCAAGCCCCTCGGAAGGGCATTTTACACTAAGTCAGGTTGCCCATCAGCTTTGTTTTTACTTGGAAATTAATGGAAGCCTCTTCCCCAAAGTCAGCCCGCTACCTCTCTGACCTGGACAGCTTCCCTCTAGAGCTGCTAGACTGTTCTAAATTGTCATTCTAGAGTTCTCTTTGCCCTTCTGTTTAGTTACAAGGTTCTGGAATACCGTATATTATTCTTCCTTGATTTATTTCCACAGTTTTTTAATTTAAAAATACCATCCAGTAACTTTCAGTGAAAATGATGCAGAAAATAATTTATTTAGATCTCTAATATGAGGCAATAAAAAGTCTTAATTCTTTCTCCCACTTGATACTTTTTTAATTTTTAGATTGAAAATTATTTCCATCTGAATTTTTAAGGCAGTAATCCAGGTTTTTTTTTTTTTAAAAAAAAGATTATTTATTGAGACAGGGTTTCTCCATTATGTAGCTTTGGCTGTCCTAGAACTCACTATGCAGACTAGGCTCACTGACATCTGCCTGCTCCTGCAATCCTGACTGCTGGGATTTAAGGTGTGCAAGAATCCAGTGTTGGTGTTAAATCATCTAACGCTATCCTATTTCAGTCTTCTGCATAGGACCTGTTTCCACTCTATGATTTAATACAGATTCACTCTCTCAGTATAGTGCAATTTTACAGTGGTATGATTTGTACACTAGGCCATGTGTGTGTCTGCATAGGACCTGTTTCCACTCTATGATTTAATACAGATTCTCTCTCTCAGTATAGTGCAATTTTACAGTGGTATGATTTGTACATTAGGCCGTGTGTGTGTGTGTGCGTGTGTTTGTGTGTGTATGCACGTATCTGTGCCCATGTTGTGTGTGTATGCTCTCACTGACTCTTCTCGATAATCCTGAAATGAATGTCTTCCAGTTCTGGAAAGACTTTTTTCTGTTATTTCTTAGGTAATTTCCTCCTCTTTATCTTTCCCTTCAGTCTCTCTAGAATATTACTAAGTACATTGCATAATACTTTAATTCTAACTTTTCTTCCGTTTTTCTTTGGTTTTGGTTTGTTTGCTTTTCTGGTTCAGCCCAATGAATTTTTCGGTCAGCCTAATGACTTTCTTGTTGTTGCTAGTTTGTTTAATTTCTATGATTAACTTCGTATTCTCTCATTGTTACTTTTTCAGTCTCCATTCTTATGGGAGACACTTTATCTCTCTACAGCCTAATATAGGCAAACAAGTTTTGAGTTTTAGTTCCCTATTCCTCTTGTATTTCTGCCTTCTCTGTAATCATTTTTCTTATTTTTCATAACCTGTCTAATTACCTGGCTACAGGAGAATCAAACTGTGGGAAATGTATAGGGCCTCACTGCTTACTTAGTATATAGAATTTCAATAATTCTGTTTTTATTGAGCATGTTCCCTTTTCCTTGCTTTGCCCCATAATTACAAAGCCAGAACCTTTCCTTTATCTCCATTCTGCAGAGGAAAATGATTCTAGTCTTAGGATGTTGTTTGTGATGGGAGAAGAGATTTCTAATTCTCAGGCTCTCAAAGAGTCCTGCCTTTGAAGGCCTCTGTCTGCCCCATGGTCTCTGCTTCCTGAGCATCTCCAGATTTTAGCGATAAACCCAATGCTTCTTCCCTGTATTCACCCCCACCCCCTCAGGACACTCCGGTATCTATTTTCTCCTCTGCACTAAGCCAGAAGTCACTGGGCTGGCTGTGTATCTCCTAAAGTTCTGCAGCATCTCCTTACTGTTGCCTCCTCCTGTGCTCACCATCATTCCATGGTGTTTGTTAATCCTTTGGAGCTGAGTGCCTCCTGAATTCTCATGCATCCAGGGCTTGGCTGCCAGCCAGTGGAGTGGACAATTCAGAAGCTGTGGGAGCTTGGGAATTCGTGAAAAAAGCTGGGTAACTGGGGTGTGCTTTGGAGGGTATATCAGAAGACCAGCCCTGGTTCTTTCTGTCTGCTTCCTGTCCACCAAGTGAAGGGCACCACCGTAGGCTGTGTTCCATGCTGTGACGCCCTGTCTTTGAGCCAGGCCCAGAGGCAGCATGGCTAACTAAGGATACTGAAACCTCTGAAACAATGAGCCAAACCAACCCTTTCTTCCTTTATCTTAGGTATTTTCCCATGGGGACACCAAATTAACGCATCATCTCAGGAACGGCTGCCAGTAAACATGACCAGTCTACCACATTCTCATAGGAAGCCTTACTAACCCAATTTCATAGGCAGAGGGACTGCCCTTTTGACACTCGGAGTTTTGCTGAGGTCATCTGAGTAACTAATAGATTCCCAATTATCTTTCTATTTTTTAAGATGTGGGAAAAAGGCTTTTCCTTTTTAATCACACACACACACACACAAACAAACAATGCAAATGAATCTTAAGTTAGGAGCAGTGGCTCACACCAGTAATTTCAGTTCTTGGGGCTACTGGAGGAAGAAGAAAGCAAATATAAGGCTGGCGGGGGTACAGCTTCAGCAAATAGAACCTGCTTAATAAGTTAACTGCAAAGATACTTCTTTTGTGTTTTAATAAATAAAGCTTGCCTGATGATCAGAGAGTAAAACAGCTGCCCTGGTCAGCCTTACAGACCAGGTAGTGGTGGTGCACGCCTTTAATCCCAGTACCCATGCTAGTTTGCCATAGAAACTGGGCAGCAGCGGTGCACACCTTTACTCCCAGCACTAAAGAGAAATATAAGATGGGAGGAGACAGCTCTCAGACACAGTCTCATTATGAGGACTCCCGGAGGCAGAATCGCCATTTCAGACTAAGGTAGAGGTAAGAGTCAGTGTCTGGTTGTTTTGCTTTTTCTTATCTTCAGGTTGAACCCCAATATCTGTCTCTGGATTTTTATTAATTGTGTTACAGTTAACTTAAACAAGTAAGTTAAATAATTTCCTTTCTAGATAGCACAAAAGAGTTTTAATCTATTAATGCATCAATTTACTCTTAAATATGATTTATGACACTTATTTTCCTCTATTTTCTTTTATTGAAAACAGATTTTTTTCATACAATATATTCTGATTATGGCTCCACTACCCTATCTCCTCTGAGATCCTCCCATGCTTCCTTCAATCCGAATCCATAACCTTTCTGTTTATCCTTAGAAAACTAAGAGGCATCTCAGGAACAATAACAAAATAAAATAAGATAAAGCAAAACCTAACAAACTGGACTAGGACGAAACAAGCAGAAGAAAGAGTTAGAGAAAAAGCACAAGAAACATGTATAGACACAGAGACCCACATTTGTACACACAGGCATGCCACAAAAGCACAAACTTAGAAGCTATAATATATACACAAAGAACCTGCAAGTTTACACACACACACACACACACACACACACACACATATTCACGTATGTATGCCCTAGTTGGGGTTGTGGTGGGGCATGCCTTTAATCCCAACACTCAGGAGGCGAATAGGCAGGCCAATTTCTGATTTGGGGTCTAGTCTAGTTTACAGAATGAGCTGCAGTACAGCCAGGACTACATAGAAAGACCCTGTCTTGAAAAAAACAAATAAACAGATTTTTTTAATTAAAAATAATATGCCCTGACAAAGCATGTGTGGCCCTATATCATAATTAAAGGTAATGTGTGGCTTTTGTGCAATAGGCTTTTTCATGGAATCCTTCTCACAACTTCACGTCTACCTTATGGGGACCTGAACTGAAAGGCACCTGCCTTAACGCTGTCAAGTATTTTCCAAGCTGTCAGCCTACAGTCTTGACTGGTTTGCTTCCAAAGACAGGAAAGGATGGAGGATGAGAACTTTAAAAAACAGATAAGCAGGAGGGCTGTTCCTACATCCAGGGGATTACAGCCTTTTTATGCTCATCTAGTGAAAACAAATTGAAAATACTAAGCCTGAAGGTTTCAATCTATAAGGATAAAATCCAAGCACTTGTCCTAAACACTAAATACACAGCTATATGGACAAATAAAGTCCAAGAATAACTAGAGAGGAAAACACTAATATTACAAACCTTTGGTCTGATTCCACTCAAAAGGAACATACTCTACCTGTCAAAACTTAATACTCGTCTTCGGCTCTTACTCACAACTCCCCTAAAGAACAAGCAAACAAAGCAAGCATCTTACAGGACAGAGGCTTCCCCATGTGGAAGAAATTAAATGGGTCTAGCTCTTGATGTGGATGCTCGCTTTTCAGTTTGTTAATGTGTACGTTTACACTTCAAATGTTTTCTGCGTACATGTATTATATTTTACAATTAAAAAGAAAGTCTCAAAAAGCCAAACGAATGCATAAGGCAGAAATCCCACTTGTCAGGAAATATACAGCTTTGATCTCACGTAGCCAGTCTGGCATGCAGAAAGGAGGAAAGTTGCATGACTAACATAAAAGACTAAACTGGTGTCCTGCCAAATCTCAACAGTTGTCTGTGTCGTTGTTCAAAGCAGCTACTTGAAAAGGATGGCCTGAGATTAGGTTGATGTTGCATTCCCTATGGCAACCTTGGCATTTGCATAACACCATTTGTTTACAAAGAGTTTTAGCATCAAATCCACAAAAGATACAGTAAATGTGACTTTCTCCCATGCAATGAGCAAGGAAAGTGCGACGCTTAACAGCCCGTTGTTAGAATTAGAAATAGTGAGCTGTGAGTGTACCTTGCCTTACATCCCAGGCCCTCAGTTTGAGCTCCAGAACTGGGGTAAGGGGTGAGCAGCAGCGAAGATTGCAAATAGTGAAAGAATCAGGAGAGAGGATGCGGCTCGGGGTTGGGTGGTGCACTGAACACATGTACAACACACGCATGCCTAAGAATGCTAGGGGCTTCTTAAATGTTTTATGGAGAGAACTGCCTACATTTCCTAAGTCCTGAATTTAAACACAGGTTTTCAAAGCTGGTCCTGAAACTAGGAGTTTCCTGAGATTCCCACAGAGGAGGAGAGATCTACTAAGTGTGGCTGTGGAAGTCATTACAAAGGACCCAGGCTAGTTGTCCACTTCATTCACATCTAGGTGACGTAACAATACTGCATCAGAGGTCAAACTCAGATGTATGTAAAGTACGGACAGTCAATAACCTTAGACAAAGAAACTGATACCAAAGTTTCGGGGGTACCCCCAATATACTCCTCTATCTTCCATGTTACACTCATCCTCATAGAACAATTTATTTGGTGTGTGAATGTCATGGGTCTGGTTCAGGGTTCCCAGTTCTCAAATAGTTGGGCTTGGAGAATGGAGATTTTTTTTTTTAATCAAAGACAATAAGTGCGGCATTTAGTGCATTTTTTCTTTCTACCTAGTAAAAACACTTGGGTAATAAGCATTTTTGATGGGAAGACTAAAACTTTCCGTCTAAAATTCAGAGTAGGTGAGGTGGTGCGCATACAAAGTCACTCTGAGCCCTGCACCAAGCTATCTTTTCCAACCTAGCCTTCAAGCGTTGTTTCTTCACCAATTCTTACATGCTGAGGAGCTGCGGGTGCCCGCATCCGACTTACAGCCCACAAACTCTCTTCTACAGCACTGGTGGAGATACATGCCGAGGACGCTCTCTAAGATCCAGTCGGTGGACACTTGAATTATTTTGTCAGCAATTCTAACCAGAATTCAAAAATCCCAGGTTTAATCCGTTCCGGCTGAGGCCTGCACGTCTGGGACCGTCTCACATTTGTACAAACTGTTTAAAGGACCTTAGGACGTCTTCATCTTTTAAACGGCAGAGTCACTTCCATATCTCGTCCCCCCCTTTCCTCTTCCTAATCCTGCGGACTAAGTGCTAAAACTTGAATGCATATATTCTCTGCTTGCGGGAACAGACATTTATGACACGCAATCATTGTGACACTCCGGCCTCAGAGTTCTCGACGACTACCAGCTTTCTACTTCCGATGGCCTGGTCCCTCCCCATCCTTTAGCTCAGCTTCACTTTGAGCTTTTATTGTCACTCACAGCTGATCACAGCACAGTTAGAAAACCTGAAAATTCCTCACGCCTTTCCGTCTCTACCATCCAGACCATCCCCTTCTCCTTGTTCTTGCTGGCACATGTGCGTGCTCCTGGTCCCTGTCCCAGCCATCCCCACCCCATTTTCACTAGTCTTTGTCCTTGACTGACTGTCCACATAGGGCTGGCAATTCAGAGACAGGTAAGCCATCTTCACCTCTAGTGTTGTGAACACTGCTGGAGGAAGCCATGAACACAGGAGTGATGTTTTCTCCACAGGTACAACAGACTACCCCAGCTCTCATTGCCTTCAGATCTTCCGTGGATGTAGGCAGCTTTCAAATGTCGTCCACTCTACCTCAGCTTCACACCTCACTCTCAGTTTCTCAGCAATCGACAAAAGATGATCAATTCATTTCAAATGAAGACCATCTTTAAACTACTCTAAAGTTCAGAATTCATCCTTGCCTTCTCTAACTTCTTTAACTGCATAGGCTACAGTTTTAGAGAAATGTAATGGCATGTATCTATCCATCATTAATTACAGTAAGATGCAGTGCACATCCAGAACCCTCAAACCCTCCATGTTTTCCTAGCCATCCCTCCTTGCACACTATCTTCTCCTGGCCTGGAACTCATCTTTTTATTCTCTTGACAGTGTCTTTTTGCTAAGGCATATTTTTGTAAATAAAAATTTTAATAGGTACAACTTTTGATATCTTTCATCCATGAAATGTCTTTGTTGTCCTATTTTAAAAAATAGTCAAGCCTAAAGTTACCTGTATATCCTCATCTGCTACTTCCTAACAGTTTTTATGCCCGTTTTGAGTTATCTTTTGCTAGCTTTTACACAGAGCCCAGCTGTCCTGGCACCACTAGCTGAAAAGGCAATTCCCCATCATGCTGCCCTTGCTTCTTGAGAGAGGTCAGTTAATTAATTCTGTGGGACCTCAGGAGCCCTCATCTCGATTCTGCTCCACTGACCTGCTTGTTTAATCTCTTGCCAATGCTGCACTGCCTTGATGAACACATCTTTCTATAAGTCTTAAAGCTGAGTAATGTCAACCATCCAGCGCCTTTCTTTAGTATCCTGCTTTCTTATATAAACTCTAAAATTAGTTTATCAATGTTCATAAAATAACTAACGGAATTTCGTTTGAGATTGCACTGAATTTATAAATCAAGTTCAGAAATCCTAACACTATTGAGTCTTCCTATTCACAAACATGAAATTTCTACTTACTTAACTTTTCCTTGATTTTTGTCAATGAGTTGGGATCATCCAGGGAACGGGAACTTCGGCTGAGAAAATGCTTCTATCAGAATGGTCTATCAGCATATCTGTCGGTCAGTTTCTTGACCCATGCTTCATTTGGGAGGGCTTAACCTAGTGTAGGAGGTACAACCCTTGGGCAGGTGGTCTTGGGTTATGTAAGAACGGTAGCTGAGCAAACCATGGGAGCAAGTCAGTAATCAGTATCCCTTGCGGTCTCTGCTTTTTAGCTCCTGCCTCTAGATTCCTGCTCAAGCTCCTGCCTAGACCTCCTTCAGTGATGGAGCGTGACCACCAAGAGGTAAGACAAACCCTGCCCTTCCCAAGTAGCTTTAGGCAGTGATGTTTATTACAGCAACAGAAATCTAACTAAGAACAATGAATTTGAGTGAATGAAATTGCAAATTTCACTCCTGGCATACAGGACAGTAGCATTTGTCCGTTAACCTTGCATGAACTCTGCTGTTATTGTTTATTAGTTGCAGGAAGTTTAATTTTGATTCTTTCTCATTTTTCAACCTGATAACTCTTAACCAACCACAGTTTTATTTCCTCTTTCAAAACCAATATATCTTTGTATTTATTTTTGTCTTATTGTCAAGATTATCCAGAAATAACTTCATCATACTCAAAATGATCAAATAATTTGTTGCTGAAAAGGGGAGTTTCCTTTAGAATGGAAATGGCCATCCTCAACATGCAAATAAATAAAAACATATCTTAAGAAAATTTAAGAGGTGTGCTGGCAATATAACTCAGCCAGTAAATGTCCCTATGGCCAAGCCTGACAACCCTCAGTATGATCCCGGGACCTCTATGGCAGAAAAGTGACTCCTGCAGGCTGTCCTCTGACCCCAATCACAGGTCATGACACACACTACCTCACCCCAAAACACACAGAAATAAAACTATAACTTAAACGTTTTAAAAGAGTGGGCATTATTCATCCAAATAGCATCCCATAGTTGAATCAGAACAAGTATGGGTAGAATATCAATCTAGATGTGGTTACTTTTATCTGCTCCTATTCTTTCACCCCCAGGAATGCCTGGTGCATGAATCACCTTCCTGTTCCCTCCACCACGGGGAGTCACTCCACCCACGAACACTCGGACATCATCCTTAACACTTGCATGTTTGGGACAGTGTTGGGGGTTGGATTCAGGGTCTTGAACATTACAAGCAAACACTATATTGCTGAACTAATCTAATCCCGAAGCCATGATTTTGTTTTCAGGGAATCTTCACCCACTGTCTCTCCAATATTCCCAGTTTTACCATCCTCTCCTTAGTGATACCCCCCATATCTTTAAGAACCATGTGCATTGCACTGTTCTACTGACACCCAAGAGAGAACATGTTTAAGTCCTAACTTATAATGGCCTCCATCCATTAGACCTATGTTAACAGATTGCACATCACCTGGATGTGCTTCCCACAGCTCTTTCTGTGTGGTTCAATGCCTGTCTCCTTCATCCAACTCGCCAACCAGTGGTGCTGCAGCCCTTATATGGCAGCTCACTCACCCGCCTACCCACTCCTTGGCGCCTATTTGCATTGCTGCTCTTCCGGAAGCTAACTCAACAGTTCCCTACCTGAAGCTACATTACTCCCCATGTGGACTAGCTTCATAATGTAACTTTGATAACATCGACCTGTACTCAGCATATCTTTGATATTCTCCACTACAAACCAAACAGGCTCCTCAGCCCAACATTTAAGAAGCTTTGTAATACGGCCCTACTGTTTTCACGTATCCCCTTTCCCAGTCAACTCCTCAACCTTCAACTCAGCCACATTTCTTTCATTTCTGGATATGGCCGCATATTCTTTCCTTCAAGTCTCAATACAGGTCGGTCCCCAAATCTCTGCGAGTTCTACTCCTGCGGAATCTTTAAGGTCTTGTGCAAAATCCCCCAATACTTCCTTGAATTATCTGTCTAGTAATAGATTTGATTTTCTTTCCTAAAACTGCCATGTATTTTCTTTATGATTCTTTAACAGTTCTGTGTGACACAGCCTTTGGTTATCTGTCATATCCTCTCTATGTAACTTGTAAGGCTCTCATAGCCTGATTAACCCAGCTACTTCTCCTACTGCCTTTCATATAGCAAACGGAGAGAATGTTCAAGTTAATCTACAGAGTGAACAGAATAAAAAAGAAGTCAAATTTATCAGTGTTAATTAAACAAACTCTTGGGGGGGTCTACAAACTAAGCACTTTTTGTACTTAATAACATTAGATTGGGATATAGGAATCACTTTAGTTAAAAATGCAGAACAGCACAAATGTAATTGGTTCCCAAACCCAGAGTTGGAGTAGACCTTCGGGGTCATTTAATCCCTCTGTGTCAGTCTCAGAGTTGCAAAAATGTGCAGTCTGCAGCAGTTACCATCCATTTTATGTTTTATTTATTATTTATCTTTGAGACCAGGATTCATCTAGTACAGGCTGGCCTTGAACTCACTATGTAGCCAAAGATGACCTGGTCCTCCTGCCTCAATTTTCCACATACTGGGATTACAGATGTTGCCACCACACCCAGTTTTCAGTTATGACTTATTAAGAGACGCGTATTCACCAGTTCCTAGTACATTATGCCGGGTTCACACACCCTTTGGGGTACGCGGCATCAACGTCTGCACCACACACACAGGACACACGAGTTCCAGGTCGAGCTGAGGTCCAGGCTTTTCTACTGACTCTTGCTCCAGACATGAGACTGACTACATGGCCTGACTACATGTCCCCTGGTATGTCTCCTCCTACTAATCATGACAACTAAGCAGAAACAGACACGAACAGTTTCAACCCATTTTCCTTATAACTTAGAGACATTAAAATGATACGGTAGCTTTCCCACTAGAAAACTGTGAAGCCTGGTCCTATTTGCCAGAAAACTTCTTTTTCGGTTTTTACTTCTTAAATACATTTTCAAAGGAAAAGTCATTTCGTCCAACCACATTCAGCAAGTAGTTGTTGAGTCCCTTAGATATAGGACGCAGGAAGGTACAAATCTCGGCATGATTTTACTCTCCGAGGGGTCACAAGCTAGAAGCAGAGGATCTGTTAGTGATAGGAGCAATTCCTTCCCACCTGCTGGGACTTGAACCGACCCCAGGGTTTAAACAACAGAAATTCCAGATTTGAAGCCATTCCTCCCCACCTGTTGGGAACTGGACTAACCCAGGGGCGTGCAACTATACAAACTCCAGATTCTTGGTTCTAATCCCAGCTCCGAATCCTGAGCAAATCACTTTACTGCCTTAGTCTCTTCAAAGAGGGAGGCACCTGGGAAAAAGGAAGAATATTCTTGCAGCCAGCTCTAAACTGCTGTTCTCTGAACTCAGTCTTGAAGTTACACTTCCAAAAGTGACCACAAATGGAAGGGTGACCACTCTTATATATCAGTGGACAGTAGAAAAACCATGTGCTGAAAGTCCTACTACAAGATGGAAGCTGAGTAATATGACTCAAAGTTTATTCTTTATAATAATATACTTGATCAAGGTAGTCTCCTGGGGAATATAAACGCTACAGTCACTTCTTCCTTCCATAATGTTGCTGACTTATCGAGACATGCAATCGTCTCAAGTTTAAAGGACAAATTTAAGCAATACCTTTTACCTACTATTCTGTGGCATTACCAACTTTAACAAATTAGAGTTAGGGCCTCTGACAGAGAAAGAAAACTTTGGATTTGTTTTAATTATCACTATATCATATTACTATGGGCAGTCTTCACTGCTGCTAACTACGAGTTTGGTGTACAGGTGGGAAAGAGGGATGGGGAAACACCAGTGGAAACACACAGGCCACTGATGATTTAACTGCTGATCTCTCAGCAATATTGTTTGCACTTTCAATTTCAACTACTGCCTGTATTTTTGATTGCTTGCTCCCTTGGTAATGCACTGTAGTGCCAAAGTCCCACATCCTTTCTCATGGTGGGCATCTTAAGACAGCATGCTTAGAGGTCTGTCATCCTGTGCCATCAACAGCAGGAGGAGAAAACAACTGATCACGAGAAAATGACAACAGTAAAGAGGAAATCGGAACTGCACCATATTGGTGGCTTACCCACCAAGGACAATGAATTCCAAGCGTCAACATGATCCTACCAAGAACTGGAAAGACAATTTATTCTTTCAGTATGTCAACAAACCTAGGGTGCCCCGAATATATATGAGGTGTTTGTAGATTCTAGTTTAGAAATTAATAAACAGGTAAAGTCCTCTGTTCTCTCCTCCGTGGAACTTACATTCTTGTTGGGCAAGAGCCAACATACAGAATGCCTCAACAAAATATTATTAGCAATTAGGAGCTATGAAGAAAAAAGGACTATCGAGCAGTTGGGGGGGGGCAAGAACTAAGTAAGTAAAGTCATCAAGAGTATTTGTGGGGCCTTGCCATTGGAGGTGAGCCCCAAAGATGAGAAAACTTTGCTCTATAGTCCTTGAAATGCGGGGTGGGATGCGAACGAGCCAAGTTGACATTTAAGAAGGATTACAGCAGGAAACATTCTGTATTATGAATGAAAAATTAAATGGCCTTTTATAACTTGAGGAAAACTCAAGCTAATCTTTAATATCTACTTAAGGGACCAACTGTTCAAGATCAACTTTTTTTAAGATTCTTCTAATTAATTACTCGAAAACTACTGAAGTTGACGCAATTACTAGAAGTCTTTCCAAGCTAGCAACCTCCTTCACTTGACACCATTCAAATTCTGAATGAGACTGGACCTGGCCCTGCAGCGAATCAGCGCCTCCCCTGCCTCATTAACGCAGCCAGGTGGATTCTAGTTACCCTCCCAGAAAACGCGAAGCCAGGCTAGGGAAGGTGGGGGAGCCCCGCCGCCCTCAAA
>LOEQ01008438.1:73480-89459 GCA_001685075.1 Bramus lutescens | reverse complement strand
GGACTGTCGGGGAGGCGGGCAGGGTGGGCGTGGAGCGAAGCGGGCGCCCGGAGCTTGGAGTAGCCCACCTGTAGTGGTGCGACCTTGGCAAGGAGAAACTTGAAACTTCTCTGGCTTGGAGGCTGCTTCTGCTCCAGCGGTTGATTAGATAACCCCACTCCATCCCCTCCACCGCCACCCCCATTCCCATAACAAGCTTGCCCTTGAGTAGATAGAAAAATAGCTCAAAAATCAGTGTGTCTTTGGTCAAGTCGAGGCTTCTTATAGAAGCTGACCGTGGCTGCTCGCTGTTCTCTTCTGCCTCCTGCTTCCCTGGTTTTTAATCTCACATCTTGCACCTGACATTCAAAAGTTGCCCTCCCAGAAGTGACCTCGCCACCGTGGTGCTGAGCATTCTCTGAGGACTTCACATGGTCTCTCTGCTTCCTTCCTTCGCAGCCGGAACTCCAACAGTTTCAGCCTCTTCTCTTCTATCCAGCTGTCACCTCAGAACCAATGCCTAAATACCACGCCTTGAATGCTTTGGTAGATTTGCATTCCCTGGATCCTGTTCTGTTCTCTGCCAGAGAGCACCCGGGTTCCCTCTACCTGAGCAGGTTTCCTAGACTCAGCTCTCTTTCTTCCTTCCACTATTTGTACTTAGTCTTCTGGACTCCCTGGCGACTGATATCAATCTGACCTAGGCATCAGTCATGTACCTGTGCTGTGCACACCTCCCCTCCCATCCTGTAGATTTCTTAAGAAAAATGGCCAGGTTTCAACAGGGTTCCAGCAACTGGGAGAAATGAAACTGAAAATAATTCCGCGTTGTCTTAGTGTCTGCCATTCGGCCGGGTCCGGAGAACTTGGAGTCTCTGAAAACCTGAGAGCACACATCTCATCTTGTCAAGAGCAAACACTTCGAACCCCAAGTGTGTCCTCCATGTTTCCCGTCTCTGTATTTACTCTCCACATCTAAGTGCGTCTAAAGTCACAACATCTCTGGGTGGAGAGTGACTGGGTTCTGTGGAAAGGTTCTTTACGACAAGGCCCACGGTAGCAGTGTGAATAGAGTAAATAAATCATGAAGCAACAGACACAAGTTCAGTCACTTTACAGATGATTAGGGACACAAGGAGCCCTCCAGTTCTGATGAAACGCGTGGATTCATCTCTGACTGATCAAACACTGCTTCTCATGTGTCACGGGATGGACGCTAGTCCTTCTTGACTGCTGGGATGACTGGATTTCTTTCTCTAGATATTCAGTATATAGTCCCATTGGAAGAAGATCTGAACTCTGGTGGGGTTTTTTGTTGTTGTTTTTTGTTTTTGTCAGATAAATCAAATTAGTGCAAACACATTGAAAGAACTGCAAATGCCACCAGGGGACGGTGAGGCTACCCTGAGATTGGTAGCACCTAGAAGCTGCTTCTCCCCTAGGGCTCCAGAGTGGTGGAGCAAAAATCACAGAGTGCAGCTTCTCCTGGAGATACCTTCCAAGCAGAGGGGCCTTCCTCCTACCCTTTCTTCTCAGCTTCCTCAGTCACCCTGTGGAGAAAGAAGAAACTCATGCACATGTGACGAAGGCTCACACATGCCAGGTGTGAGGGAGAGCAGATTGAAGCCCAGAGCATAGTGATGAGTGACAGATGCTCCAGGTGTGGGTGCAGCACCTGGTCGCCTCTGGGACTCATCCTCCAGGTCAGTTTCTGCAATGTGACCAAACACCCCACCACCCCCCGCGCACGCCCTGGCACCTTGTTCCTCCCCTCTATCTTTGTTGCGTTCCCTTGTTAGGCTCCTCTTCCATCATGACTTCCTTGGGCTTCCCTTTTCTCATCTCCGCTCTCTTCTCTTTGTGTTTCCTTTCCTGTCTCCTCCTAACTCTCCCTCTCTGAGTTCTCATCATACTGTCCCTGTGTCAGCTGCAGGCTTTGGTGTGAAAGACATGTCCTGCTTCCCATTAAGGCATTCAGATTAGGTACCACCGTGCTGTGGCCCTTCCAGACACAAGGCTAGCCTGCTTGTGTCTGTGATCTTGCTTAATCTTCACCACACACTCACTGGCCAAGCACCACTGGATAGAATTTGGTGCCTTGCCTATTGTCTGTCACAAAGGAGACTTTGTTTCCGCAGGTCGCTGGCGACACTGACCAAAGTCCTTTTCCTGTTCCTGTCGGGGGTTCCCTCCTCACATCCTTATCCTTCATGGCTTCCTCTCATTATCAGAAACACCTCCCCAAGCCCCCAAATTTCAACAGTCTGGGACATCGTTTTAAACCTCCAAAGATTCACAATGCCTAATGGAGCAGATAGCATTCTGGTTTTTGAAGGGATCAAATTGAAAAGCGGGAAATTGATCAAGGAAGAGCATTTTTGGTGGAGCAGTAAAGAGTACGGTGCAACTTGACTGAAATGCAAAGGAACCCTAACAAATTAGAGCATGTTTCAGAAGTTTATCACAGTTCTCCACAACGATGTATTCAGAAGCACAGATCAAATCCTAAATATATGTAGAGTTCATATTATTTGAACCATAATGTTTTAAGGCCAGAAAGAAATATGAACACTGTCTAGGCCAAAATGTTTCAAATCAGGGGAACTACAGCCTACAAGGTTTGGGCACCTGAATATCAAGGTGATGTGGTCATTAAAGTCTATTCACATTCAAATCCGTTCCTTGATAAATGTTGGGCTGTGAACTTACATGTGGTTAAGTTTCTTCCTCAACATAGTAGGGAAAATGACATCATCTACTTCAGAGGCTTTTGTGAAAATTAAACATCTGTAAAACATTCTATAGTCAGTTTGGGCAATAACAACAAAAACAGCCGTATAGTAAGTAACTTAAACATTTCCTTCTCACAATTCTAGAGGAGGAAGTCTGAGACCAGGGTGATGTTGTGGCCAGAGCTCTGTGAGAAGATGTCTCCTTTCAGGAGTACAAGTTGTCAACTCCTTGCATCTTGGCAGAGGAAAGAGAGCGAGTGAGAGACCTATGTTGAGATTCTTTTCTTTTTAGTTTTTTTTTTTTGAGTTTACTTTGTTTGATTGGTTTTTTTGGTTGTTTGGTTGGTTTTTCAAGACAGGGTTTCTCTGTGTATCCCTGTCTGTCCTGGAACTCACACTGTAGACCAGGCTGTCCTCGAACTCATAGAGATTTGCCTCTGCCTCTGCCTCCCGAGTGTTGGGATTAAAGGTGAGAGCCACCGCTGCCTAGCATCCTAGGATCCTTTTCATGAGGGCATCCACCCCAGTCTTGCAAACCCCACCATTACCACCCAAGCTCCTCCCAAAAGTATCCCCTTCAATTCCATCACACAAGATGAGGATGTCAACACATGTTGAACACATCTTTAATCCTAGCACTTGGAAGGTAGAGGCAGATGAATCTCTGTGAGTTCAAGGCCAGCCTGGTCTATATGATGAGTTCCAGGACAGTCAGTGCTATATAGTGAGACCTTGTCTCGAAAAAGAAAAATGACAACAAAAGAGGTCTCAGTTGTATTTCTAGCTCCAATTCCTTCCTATTTCCTTCCCATCCCTGGCATACTGTAAAATTTCAGCAGGAGATAGGGAGCATAAAAACTAGTTGTGGACATTTCATCATCAGGAATAGTTTCCAAATTCTGATATAGTAAGCTTAACTAATTTAAATTTCAGAAAACTGAAAGTCACTAAATTAGAAGTGTTTGATTTATAGTACTCCTTAGCCCATGTAGTATCAAACCCACCTTGGTAGGAGGAGATTCACTAGGATTGTGCAAAAGCCTTCAGACTGTCCTGTCTATTACAGATTACACACTTCCTTTCTTAGTCCCTGGTCCTGCTGTTCAAAACTCCCCCAACCCCACAATTGCTATGTAGCCTACTCTCAGGGCATAAGCATCTTGAGGCAATGAACCATTTGACCTTTTAGCTCAAGGACTAGCTCAGTATCAGGAGTAAGGCAGATGCCACATGTGGTGGACTGCCTGGCACAGACAGTGGCATACACTCTGAAAGAATCTCTTCCTCCTGACCCTTCAGAACATGCTCTCCCTGGGTGACTGTTGTGGCTAGATTGTACTCCGCTCCACTAATTTATCAGAAAATATTCAGCTTTGGAGGGTGGGATAAATGTGCAATCTACAATATAAACATATTAAGGAATTCATTTTAATGTTGTAAATCAAAGCAATATTTTAAAGTTAGGAAGGCATTTTGTTAGCCATTGGACTTTTTGTAACACCTTCAAACCACACAATACGAACTAAACCTTATCCAAAAGTAAAGGCTATTTAACTGCCACCATTATAAACTTTGCTTTAGACTGCTTTCATTAATATAGAGGTTGTTCAGTTCATTAATATAGGGTTGCTACATATGGCTATATTATCTTGTCAAAGTCAGTTCTTAAAAAACACATTTTTTCTTAATCTTAAAAAGTCAGTAAATGTTCCACTTTTCTCTCTTCAAAACAAATTTATAATTCAATACTTAATCTCTGAAAGCTACATTATAGTTTCTCAACTTCACTTACGTGCCTTTTCTGGGAAGTTGGAAGGAAACAAAAGGCTTAGTTCTAAATCAACTACTCATCTCGTTAAAAGGAAACTGAGACACAGAAAAAGATAGTGGCGTGATAGCTCAGTGAATAAAAATGCTTGCCATCAAGGATAAAGACTCCAGTTCAATCCGTGGGACCCCTTTGGTGGAAGGAGAGACCTAACTCCCACAAATTGTCCTCTAACTTCCACATGCAAGCTGTGGCATGTGTGTGTGCATGTGTGTGTGCATGTGTGAAGACATGTACACACATGCATGCACGCACACACAGTAAAAATGTAAAGCAGTGGCAATAGTGGCAAAATCTTGTATTCTCAAAGCACACATTCCATGGTCTTATTGGGTACCTCTGAAACATATGTGGTGATAAACCATGTTGCCAAACCCTTCCCTAGTTCCCCATTTCTGCCTGTCACTACCAACCCACTGGGGTCCTTTTGAATGGAAGTGGCTGACCTTTGACTCCTTCTCTCTGTGCCTCCACACCCTCTTCAGTTTGTCTCCCTTTTGCTCTGAACTTGGCCATCACTCAGGACATCTTCACTTTACAATTGTATTAGAACAATTTTGTTTTCTCCTAGCTGTGCCTCTTACAGAGACCCTAGGAGAACCATTTTAATGTAACCCAACTTTATATATTAATGATAAAATACTACTATTTGCCATATAAAATAAAATTTAACATGAATTTAAACTTTCAATAAAATATGCATTTATGAATTTTAAATCATTCCAGTTCTAAAATATATTAGTGACTAGCTGTGTGACCTTGGACACACTTAACTACCAGGAACCACAGTCTTTAGTTGGTAGCTGGTGATATTAGTATATGTGCCTAACTTCTAGGATTATCTGATAATTGAACAATGGGATAATGAATGTTAAGTGCTTGAAATAATAGTTGTGTTAGACTATGGTATTTATCAAGGTCTTACTTTTCAAGAATCTGAGGTCTTCAGTTGAATAATCTTATATCAAGCTTACAACATAGATGCCATTACAGTTCTTGGATAAGAAATTTCAGGCCTGGAGGAATTATAAAACAAGATCACCTAGCTAAGAGGTGACTGAGCCAGGCTTCAAAGTCGGGCAAACCTGTGTCCTCCAGTCTGTTTCTTGAAAAGAACTTCTAGATGGCAGTTACCGTACATCCTTTATTTATTATCATTAGTAATGCCTAACAGTGAAGAAAAAGTTCTGCCCCTGCTCTCCTTTAGGTTTCTTTCTGAAATCGGGTCTCAGCATCACTTCAGGGAGTGACGAATACTTCACGGTTAAATGCATTGGTTACGAGTGTTTCTGCTTTTCAGAGGGGCAAGAAGGATGGTTCTCCTGTGCTGTCTGGACCCTTTTATTTCCCTGCTTCTTCATATGCATTCTGCCTTCCACAATACTTTCTGTTTGGTGGTTATTCCTTGCTCTTGCTTTGGGGGCATACCACTCCCCATGTTTAACTCTGTCTATTCTACTCCAGAAGATGACTTAGGAAAGGAATCTATCCAGTAGCTTCCCATCTTTTGGTTCCTAAAAATTTTCACTACTTTCTCTTGGGGTATATTGTGCACTGTGGTTATGAAATGGTCCCACTTGACTGTCATTTGTCATTTAATGATGCCAAAAAAGAAAATGGAGTATCCTATGTCTGGTATTCCATGAATTCTTCTTTGGCCTCATATTTCTGCATTGTATGTCTTTCTGTGCCTTGCCTATTCTCTTGCTTCCTGTGTGTGTGTGTGTGTGTGTGTGTGTGTGTGTAGTGTGTGTATTTCCCCCCTGAGCATCTGGTTGTTCATATTTGAACATCTGGCCTTTTTGATTAATAACAAAATTTGACCTTGGCCTTCTAATAATGAGATTTTTATAGACCCTAGAACCATAAAACGTTAAAGCCGGAAGGACTTTTGTAGATAACAGGGGCTTACACATTCCTTTTATAGAGAGGAACCAAGACTCAGAGAAGCCTCATATCAGAGGAATGCTACATGACTTATAGCAAGAGGAAGCCTGAGGCAATCCCAAAACATATCCTTCATTTCTTTCTTATGAGTTGGGTTAGGACACCTGAAAATACTAGTATGCAAAATTTATAAGTATCTTCTCCCAAACTGGATAAGTTCTCATATTAGTGGTTTTTAAAAACATTTTTCCAAAGGAAAAGGAATTTCAAGAATGAAGAAAATCATGCATAGGCAGATAAGATTTATAAAGAACTGGGTTGTCTTGCTGAATGATCATGTTTCTTTCCCAGTGCTGCTTGCTACAGTGTCTGCTGCACAGCACGATCTCAACAATGCTGATGCTGGTGATTGTATGACAAGGTCTCATACTCCTGTGTTCTCACTTCTTTCCCACTGTTTTGTTCTTATAACCCCAGTTATTTCTGACTTTCAGGGTTTTCAGAAGGGGTGCATCTAGTTTGGGATTCTTTAAGAGACATGGGGCGGGGATTTAGTAGCTGCCATCTATGGTCACAATGGTGATGACTTAAAATGACTTCAGGTGGAACTATCTACACTCCCCTTCAGGTGCAGGCACAGAGATAGAGTCTGAAACCCTTCTAGATTTGAGAAAGTCTGTTTCTAAATTGTCCCAGTTATTGCAAAGAAGCAGTCTCTGACCAAATAGTTTGGAAAATATCAAATAAAATGAAATCATGGTTTAGGGTTGATTTGCCTTGCTTCTGGAAGAATTCTCAGTTGTCTTTAAAATACTGATGTGAATCCTACAGATTTGTTAGTGGAAGGATATAATTATGTAGAATTATGTCAACATATTTGACCTTACATCATTATCTATTAGATGTGTTTCAAAGGATTGGTGTCTTATGGAACCAATGTTGGAAGTGTTATTCTTTTGGTTTCAATTAGACAAATCACACATACTCAGTTTGTTCTATAACTAGCTGTTCCAGATGATAAGATATTTGGCCCAAGGATTTTTTTCTTCTTCTTTGCAATGAGACTGTGTCTCCTCTCTCCAGTTATCATTTCAGAGCTTAGATGCTATTAGTTCTTGGTTTGGAATTTCTCCATCAGAAAAGTTGTAGGCTATTTCAGACTGGCCTCTCACGTGAGCTACACAGTTCTCATAATCGCTTCAGCTAACCTGCTCTAGTCACGCAGTTTTCAGCGCAGGGGTGTGTGTGTGTGTGTGTGTGTGTGTGTGAACTTAATTAGCTACAACAATGACAACTAGCTCTCACTAGTGTGCACTGTGGACCACACATTGTGTTAATAGCTTTTCAGGTAACACCCCACCTAATTATTATCACAATCTTTTAAGGAAGTATTAAGAGTATTTCTGCTTTACACACAGGGAAACTTGAAGAGAACTTAAGAAGGCCCCACGTTTATGGGGAGGGGATAAGTAGGATTGGCACCAGGACTGGAATTTGTTTAACTCCCATCTGTACTGTCTTTCGACAGTTGGTTTGTTTTTAAAGAAATACCTAAAAGCAGTGGCCTCCTGGTCCAGCCTTCAGTGACTGGCATGGCACCTGGCATTTGGAGTGAGATTTAAGCAACTTGGCCAAACCATTCAGGCAGGAAATGATGGACCCACATTTTGAAACTCTCTCTATCATACTTTTTTTTTAACTTTTAAAAAGTTTCAGTTTTTACTTTATTAAACCAGTATAAACCCTAACTTCACTCTAAATATTTGTCTTAATTCCCACACATAAGTGTTGTCTCACCTCCCCTCAAGGAAACTTCTCTTTGCAGCAGACAAAGCTGATTTCAGAAAACCACAACCAATCGAATTGCAGAGTTGTGGAGCCCAGTTGCAAAGACTACATCTAAAAACAACTCCTGTGTCTAAGGATCAGGGAACATTTTAGAAGAGGGAAAGAGAGATTGTAAGACCCGGAGTGTTGAGATGAAACAGAACTGGGGTCCCTGTAAACTCCTGGTCACCCTGGGTGCAGTTAAATTTAGGCATGATTCTGGTGTTTTAGAGCACCAGGAACTCATTAGGAAAGCCTAGCCCTAATGGACCTTTTCAAGAAAAACTTGGTTACCATCCATGAGGGCCCTTGGATATGGAGTTGTGATTGCATCCAAGAGACAACAACCCAAATCATCACAGGTCACAGGGTGGTGAGCAGCTGGATGCTTCCTGCCCAACTTTGATAATTTCTCTCTTTGGTCTCGGTCTCTACAATTATTGAGTCCAGCAGTTGCCTAGCATTCTTCATGTGGATTTTTTTCTAAACTTTATTACGCTGGGTTCAGCTGTCGTTGATTAGATTCCCCTCCACACACAAGAAATCTGGGACCTCCCAATACTATGGGTCTAAAGTGGAGTGAGGTTGGGCCTCCAACAGGACAGTGTCTGGTTGAGTGGAGACAATGTGGCTCTAACCTTGTAGAGGACACTGCATGCTCTGTCTCAGGCAGGACTTCTGGCATATGAAAGGAATGTCTGTCCTAAATTTAATAAATACGGTGGGCACATGGAAAGAGGGAGTCAGGATGACTTGTATAAGGTTGAAAATGATGAACTCTGAAATCCTGTAGGACCCACAGGATGTGACTTTTAAGGTCTTTCAATCCCAATCTTAGGGCTAATACTAACCTAACTGAGCAGAAAAGGAATAGCCAGGAAAATGCAGTGACCTACCTTGTTTCCAGGGAAAATACTTTGCAGTTTGTAGCCATCAAAAAGATAGGCAGTGGAGAATGAATAACTCCAGGGGAGAGGAGAAGATGCATTCAGGGGAACTCAGCACAACATTGAAGAGGAAACTTGGTGATGAAGCTATGAACTCGTTAAAGAGGTAGGGGCTAAAGAAACAACTGCACAGATGATTCTGCATGAACATTTTGTGGACTATGTTGATGATCCTAGGAATATGAATTATGCATGTATGGAGGCAGAAAAAGGCAAAATAATGGACCACCTTTCCCTGAAGCTGACATGCCATTCACTTCCAACCTCCTCAACTTGTCATGACGGGAGGTGCTTTCTGGAGTGGAGATCTGTGCCTTGACTGTCATGGATAGAATCTTGAGGTCTCAAGGACTTCAAGTGAGTCAGGGTGGATAAGAAGCAGACAGCACAAATTTTTTATTAAACTGGTTGGCACTTGGATGATTATTTCCCAAATTGTGCACAATACAAAGATATTAGACAAATATAGGAGTACGGGATCATAAATTTGAGGGATCTAAATTAGAAGGAGAAATGAATATGTTTTACACATTGTTCAAACCAAATTGTACCATTATTATTCTTGGAGAAATTAGGTTAAAGCCCAGCTATCTCCCCTACCAGCCATAGCCTCTACTTCTAAGCCACTTTGCATTTGCCAATTCTTTGTCCTGAGATATCAGGATGAGGCCTCAACTAAAGTATAATCTGTCTGTCTGGGTGATGCTTGTTTTCCAGATTTGGACATGAGGCTTTGCGTCAGTTTCCATGAGGAGTAGCCTTCTGGTGATTTTTTGTTTTAAGAGCCTTTAGCTTTATGGGGAAAATTCAATCTCCATTTTAGTCTATAAATATCAAATATTTACGAGCCAGACCAAAAAAAGCGACAACAAAATGAGTTTAAGATCCAGCCCTCTGGTTACCATAACTGTTTGTGTCTGGACAGAGCAAAATAAGCTCAGGACATTGGCTTCCTTTTATCTTAGAAAAGGACCCTAAAAAATTCAGATCCTTGTCATAACTCTTTATGAAATAAATGCAACCCAAGCCTAGTGAAAATATAATTCTCTTCTTTCTCAGTAACACCCCCTAAAAAGCTCACTATACAAATAGAGGACGGTGTACATAGCCAGATAGTAAATAGTAGCTGGCCCCAGATATCAAGAAAACGTCAATTCTACATAGCAACAGTAGGTTCAAAACAACTTTCTTTCCTATCTCATCACCTAAGACATGGCAGTTAATTTTATTTACTTCAAAGCACTACATTGAACGTGCATGAGCGGAACAATAAAGATTATTTCAGATGTTGGAAGCCTCCTAAGAAGGCTACTTCAACAATAACCACTGACCCTTAGATTTTGCCTGTGTGCAAGTTCTCTTTAAGCACTTCATGCGTGGTGGCTTATTTATTTCTAAGGACTGTACTAAGAGGGGAATATAATCATATTGTATGTTTTACTCTGTTGGAAGCAGCCTTCAAGGTAGAGCTAAGCATGCTGAATGTTTACTAGGGAGTGGTCTGAGTATTCACAGTCAGGGAGGAAAGAGAAGATATTCTGTTTTATGGGACAGAGGCATGTATATCTGAAGCACATAGAACTGAAGCATACAGATGTTACAGGGCTTGAGCAAAGTTACAGAAGTGGTGGAACTTAAATTAGAGCGCAGGCTATTGAGCGTCACCATGACTCGATTCGACCACAGTCTACTTAATAACTGTACTCCTGTAGTCACCGGATTCCTCATGCACTGATGCTTTAGAGAAAGGGAAATTACACTTGTCTCTGTATAGTGCACACATGGTCAGCCTCTCTTCCCTATATTTAAAGGACAGCTTTGAAATTCCATTGATTTTTCTCTTGCAAACTGTTTCGTCTACGTGGATGATGACAGTTATGTAAAGATCCACTCATGGATGCACAGCATTGGTCATCCATGGGACTGCATTTCAGATGTCACTTTTACTTGTGAATTTTACAACTGTTTGTTTGTAGGATGGAGTCATTTGGTCTCATATATCAGCTCTCCTCAATGACTTTTTCAGGGCATATGCCAAGCCGTTATTAGAATAAATGATGTATCCCTTGGCATGATATGTTTGGAAATTCTACAGCTTCATTAGTTTTTCAAAGTGTAAGCTCCAAAAATATATATAATATATATGTTTATATATGTTATATAATCATCCAAAAATGTGAACTATTAGAAACCTTAAAATGCTTCAAATTTATTATTTCTGGAGCAGAATGCTGTCATCATCTCCCCACTACCCCATCAGAAAACTGTTCCTCTATCAATTTCTGCTAAATGGCACCAAAATCCACCCAAGTGGAACAAGAAAAAATAGTTATTCAAGAATATTTCCACCTTATATATGTAACTAATCAGTAACTTATTCAACTCCCGCTCTAACAAAACTATCTCTAGAACTGGTCACTAATTCCCACCAAACAGGCTTCCCTCTACCTCTCCTGTCTTCCTGTTAGAGATTTCCCACCAAAAATGAAATGATGTTTTAAGAAAAAAGTCCGTTATATGTTATTCCACCCCCTGCACAACCACCCAATGGCTTTCATTTGTACAGAAGCTGAAACACAAACTCCTCCCCGTGAGTGACCTCTCTGTTCTGTGCTCTTGGACCAGACTAACCTGGAAGCGTTCACTCTGCACGGGCTGGGCCTTTTCTTCCTAGCACACTTCCTGCTTGCCTGTATCTTCACAATTTGGTTTCATATAAATGGTGCACCCTTGGAGATGGATCCCTGACCACCTTCTCTAGAATAGCTCATCCAATCTTCACCGTCATCCTGTTTTGTTCCTGAACAGGATTTAGTACCCTTTGAAATGATCTTGTACATCTTCTGTCTATCTTGTGAAAAAGCGTTCCTGAGAGCAAGGAGCAGGGATTTTCTGTATTCCTGAGTGCCGTAGCCCCCTCGTGCCAGTCAGTTATTTGGGGAAATAGCTCTTGACAGATTTCTGTGTGCCCTTCTTTGAAAATTGTAAATTGATCACATTACACTTGGCCTGCCTTTAAGAAAACTTTTCATTTTTAAATAATTATAGTTACAAAAATAGTACACAGCATGCTCACATAACCTTTCACCCAGCTTCTCCAAATGTTGATAACTGATAAACAGGTTTTTTAAAAATACAGAAAATCATTATCAATCCAACACTATTATTGACTAGTCAATAGCTCTTATTTAAAAAATTTAGACTATAGAATACAATTGTTTTAAGATTGTAGACTACAAACATTCTGTATTTAACTCATGATTTTTTTAACTTCTTCAAATCTGGATAAGTTCCTTACCTTTTGTTCCTTCATGATCTTGAATTTTCTTTTAAAATTCCCCACAATCTGGATTATTCTGACATTTTCTCATGAATAGAAAAAAGAATAAAAATTTGTGGTAAGAATAGCATTGATGTGATGCTGCTTGGCCAGACTCTCACACTGAAAACTTTCTTTGTAGTCTGTTGTAGATACTAAGTAGAATACGTTGTGTATTTAAATGTCATTCTAACACACGTATGCATTCACGACACAACTGAATACATTGTCCATCTACATCTCCCACTCTTGGTAGCCAGGCAGCTCTGGATTTTACTGCTTATTTTCTTTGTTCTTTCTCTTCAAGTTCCTGAGATGCTATTTGAATCCTGTATTATCTTGGTATGCTGGTTGTTGCACTCAAATCTGTCATATTTGAGTGCAAATGCGCACGCACACACACACACACACAAAACACACACACACACACACACCAATGATGAAAACAATCCACAACACACTGCCTTAAGACAACAAACAGCCAATTTACATCTGTTAAAGTTGGCAGAAGTGGGTGGAATGACAGTTTTACTGGTTATAGCTGGCCTCCTTCACGTGTCTTCGAATTGACAGAATGTTGGCTGGTTTGGGGTGACCTCTGATAGAAGCTTCTCTTTTTATGGATAATCTAGGTAGGTTCTTGAGGTGAAGTCAGGTGGAAGGCACCATGTCACTTCTCTGCCTCCCACTGGACAAGGTGAATCACACGGTCAGACCAGGTTCAACCTGTGAGGAAACGACTCCATTTCTTTGGTGAAAGGAAATGGAAAATCACATAGCAAAGGGTACAGGCAGAGGTGAAGATTCAGGGACATTTATGCATGCACTCATCCTAACCCATTGTTCTTTTTTCCCCTAACCGTTTTAGTAAGGTATAACTCACAAGCCATACAATTCACTTATTTAAAAAGTATAGTTCATTGGTTCTAATTATAGTCCCAGGGTTATACAAAGAATACCACAGTCATTTCTAGAATATTATTGTCATCATATGAAGAAACCCTGTTCCAATTAGTCACTCCTACTTCTCTCCAAAACTCATAGGGTCTAAGCTCCAACATACGGATTTTGGAGGAAGACATCCACTGACACCATAGCACATTTTTACTTATTGAATAACAAGTCACTGTTATTCTCCTCTACACTTTGCCTGTAATGAAGATTATTTTGAAGTAACACTCTCTGGTGCTATTGAGGGTATCTTAGAAAAATTATTTTTCAAGTATTGAATGTAATGCAAATGAATCATTTATATCCTTCATCTCACATAGTTATTTCATCAGATGAGTATTCTTTTGAAATTATCTCCAGAGCAATGAGGGTCTTCTGATCTGTGTGGGTTATTTTTGGTAGAAAAACTATTACAGTTGCTTGCACTTTCATAAAGAAAATTTCTTTATGGTTTCTCACTTTGAGATTCTGTTAAGGAGAATGTGGGAAGAATCTCATATTTAAGGTTTACATAGTTTCGGTGGTTTGGATGTTATCTTATGTTCCCAAATGCCCTTGTGTTTTTATTATAGTTTTATTATAGCAAGACACAGTTTCATAACCCAATTCTAAATTTAAGTTTGATTTGGTTAATTATTTGCCAAAATAGCCACAGTAAAAATTCACTCACTTTCTTATTTTGTTTTGCTTTGTTTTACTTTTTGAGACAGGATCTCATTGTGTACAGCAGGCTGACTTTTATTGCAGTAAGGAAAGAAGGAACAGACTCAGACCCAGAGATCAGAATAGAGAATATCCCTAAGGAAGGATTTCCACACATTGTAGTTACTATGCTTGGATCAGGACTACCTACAGGAGTGTGGAGTTGGTGATGATACAAATTATTTGTAGAAAAGCCTGTCTTCAATCCTACAAGGAAATAAATCCAATGCATTTCATCCTGAGTGGGTGAACCATCACAAAACAGTGACCACGTACTTAAATCCAGAACTAGAGGGAGAGAAAACACCATTACTATACAAACTTAAAAAAAAAAGCCATAAATGGCTAGGTTGAAATGAATTCCTGTAGTTACTTAAGGAAAATCATACAAAAGGGAGTCTTAAGAGGCTGAAAATGCTTTTGGGAGCAACAAATGCCACCAGTTTTGCACATTAGATATTGGAAGGAAGCGCCTAATGATCCCAAGCACAGAGGAAGAAAGTGTTGAAGGTCAGAGGAATCCAGGGGATGATGTAAGGACTCTATAGCCGTCAGACACGGGGACACACATCACTTCTGGACCAGCTTCACATCGGGGTTAGGCAGAAGATGAGCTAGGACTTCAAATGGGATGTTGTTCTAATAGGAAGCATCTCTGACTGAGACTATCAATAAGTCACTTGAACAGCAAGAACAAGGATCCTGAATTAATTATAAACTATTTGGGCAAATCGTCCTCTAAGGAGACCCTTGTGGATTTGTATGAGAAACTGTGGATTCTGACGTCAGCCTTTGATGATACCTCACTGGGGAGACAATCCCCAGGCTAAGATTGTCTGGGGGCAGAGTTTACTTAAGGGCAGGCGATTGTCTTTGAAACAGAAAGTTTATATAGCTAAAAGGATGCTTTTATCAATAACAAGGCAGAGGGCCATCTGACTCAACATTTTATTGGAGGATCTGGAAAGACAGAGTCTCTGTGTTTTCTCATAGCACCGAGCTCCGAGCTCCTCTATACAGTGCAACACAGTTGTTGTTCAGTCAAGCCGTGTGAGCCCACAAAAGCACGCCACAGAAACCAGCACAGGCAACAGTTAGATAGTGCACATGGGCAAACATGATCTGGTTTTAACTTTAAAGATAAGGAGTGCATCTTACTTGGGTCTAGTTAAGTCTGAGCAAATAAACAGCTCCACAAGTTGAGCTGGCCTACCCAGAAGTTTTGGGTCCCTGTGATAAAAATTAAAATGTTTTGAAGAGTTCAACAAGAATCCGTTGTTAATGTAAAATTTATGAAAAACAATTCATTACGTATTAATACAAATGAACTATTTTAGTAACCATATTTTTAAAAGATAAAATGCCATTGTTTTATTTTTGCAATTATGTTTTATAGCTGGACTATATAAAGTATTCCCGGTCCTTTTATATCATTGTTGGGGCTCAGTGATTAAAGAGTGCATACGGCTCTTGCAGGGCACCCAAGTTCAGTTCCCTGAACCCACATTGGGTGGTTCTCAACTGCCTATAATTCCAACTCTGAAGGATCTGACACCCTCTTTGGGCCTCCACAGGCATCCGTACTTATGTGAACATATCCACACAGGCACACACACACACACACACACACACACACACATTATAGAATTAAAACAAATAAATAAGCAAATAAACAAATGTGGTTATTCTTCTTTGATGATATACTAAAATACAATTATTATTAAAGTATTTATTTATTGAATGTGTGTGTTTGTGTGATGTAGGAGGGTCATTTGTCTATGTGTTACTTTTATTGGTTAATAAAGAA
>LOEQ01008438.1:50694-64867 GCA_001685075.1 Bramus lutescens | reverse complement strand
TCTCTCTCTCTCTCTCTCTCTCTCTCTGTGCTAACTCATTCACTAGCTCCAGCTGCAGACTGGCCAATTCATGGCACCACTTGGGGAACAATTTTCCAAGAAACTAGGATTTGTAACTTTCCGAGATATTGGGCAATGAGTAGGAATTCCAAAGCCTATTTGCACAGGTGTCTCTAGCTCAGCAGTTCTCAACCTGTGGGTCATGATCCCCTTTGGGGGTTGAACAACCCTTTCATGGGATTTTCATATCAGACAGTTGTATTATAATTTGTAACACTAGCAAAATTATTTTCAGTTTTGAAGTAGCAATGAAAATATTTTTATGGTTGGGGTCATCACAAGATGAGGAGCTGTATTAAAGGATTGCAGTATTAGGAAAGTTGAGAACCACTGCTCCAGCTGGACAGAGAAGGGATTTTTCCCGGGAAGAGTTGAGGTTCAAAGACAAGGGTTGTAGTCAGAGAAGTGGGGTGTTTTGAAGTAAAATTAGTGGTATCAGAAAGAAATGTAATTTTGCAATTGTAAAAAGTTACCCTTGGGCTGGAAAAGAAGATATTTTAAATATGTGATTCGGTAGTACCTTGAGAGTATGAAGATTCCTTAAAAATAAACAAAAGACAATAGAAATGGGGAAAATATGCCTACAGATTTGTTTGTTTGTTTATTTGTTTTGGTTTCTCTGTGTAGCTTTTGAGCCTGTCATGGAACTCACTCTGTAGACCAGGCTGACCTCGAACTCACAGAGATCTGCCTGCTTCTGCCTCCTGAGGGCTAGGATTAAAGGCATGCTCCGCTACCACCTGGCTAGTCTACAGACGTTTTATAGAATAATAAAGAGAAATGATCAATAAGTCGATGGAAATATTCTCAACCCAGTTATTGACTAAAATGCCCACTGAAAACAGAGTGACATGCTGATTCATATCATTAAATTGGAAAAAATAGATTTAAAAAGTCATATGTTGGCTTAGAAATAGAGCGTTGGGAGTTTTCACAGGACGTAAGGGGAGTAAGTTGCAAAGTAGCTTGCTGTTGCCTCATAAAGTCGGACACTGTGGAAAAGATTGTGCCATCTCTGGAAACATTTTAACAGACAGAGGGGCATAAAACATTTCTCTTAATTTTCAAGATAAACGCATAGTTTTTTTTAAAAAAACACTATTTTATCAATCAGGTGATTTTGACAAATTATAATTTCATCATAATCTATGTTATATAAGTATGTAATACTATATTTTAAGAAGTACATTCCACAATAATTTCCCAAAGCTCCTTTTAGAGCTAGGTTATATACTCTAAATGAATTATTGTAAATGCATATCAGCAAGATATAAAAGACAAACCCAAAGTCCAATAAGAGTAAAATGTATAAATAAGGTGATGTGCACCCACACAAGCAAAACTCTATAGAAGCGTAAGTTGAAACACGACAGCATTGCATACCAACATGGATGAACCACAAAAGCAGGATGGAGGGTTGGAAGCAAGTCAAAGAATGATGTATTTCATTTGGTATTCATCAGAGAAAGTAAGAAATCTACAGCTTAAGCATACCAACTCCTGTGACAAGATTACAAATAGTACAATGGAAGAATTAACAAGACATTCAGGACCATGGTTACTGCTGAGGAATGAAGTATTGACTGTGAAAAAGCATTAGGGAACTGCCAAAGTATTAGGGAATGTTTTATGTTAAGAAGTACATTTGTGCTCACTTATAAGTGGACAACTAGATGCAAGCAAATGATGACTGGGCTACAATCCACACTCCAGGAGAAACTAGGTAACTAGGTGGACCCTAAGAGGGATGCTTGGATCACCCTAGGAAGGGGAAATAGAAGAGCTCTCCTGGGTAAACTGAGGGTGGTAATGGTAGAGGGGAGGGGATTGGAGAATGAGAACATGGAGGAATGGGATGGTCTAGCTGGGAGAAGGACATAGTGGGAGAGCAATGAAAGAGATGTCTGGACAGAGGGAGCAATTATGGATCTAGGAAGAAATCTGGTGCTAGGGAAACTCCCTGGAATCCACAAGGATGACCCCAGCTAAGACTCCTAGCAATAGTGGAGAGGGCACCCGAACTGGCCTCCTTTAGCCAGATTGATGAATACCCTAACTGTCATCTTAGAGCCTTCATCCAGTAACTATTGGAAGCAGATTCAGAGATCCATAGCCAAGCACCAGGCTGAGCTCTGAGAATCCAGTCAAAGAGAGGGAGAGGGATTCTATGAGCAAAATGGTCAGATCATGATGGGGAAACCCATAGAGACAGCTGACCCCAGCTCGTGGGAGCTCAAGGACTCTAGACCAACAGCTGGGGAGCCTGTATGGGAACAAACTTGGTCCTCTGAATGTGAGTGAGAGTTATGTGGCTTGGTCTGTTTGTGGGGACCCTAGCAGTGGGACCAGAATCTATCCCCAGTGCATGAGCTAGTTTTTTGGAACCTATTCTCTATGGTGGAATGCCTTGCTCAACCTTGATACATGGGGGAGGGGCTTGGTCCTGCCTAAACTGGATGTGCCAGGCTTTGTTGACTCCCTATGGGGGGCCTTACCCTTTCTTAGGAGTGTATGTGTGGGTGTGAGGGGGAAAGAAGGGGAGAAATGGGAGGAGAGGAGAGAGGGGGAACTGTAAATGAAAAATTTTAAATAAAAATTTTAAATATTATTTTTTATTATTTTATATCATATACTCATATAACATGTTATAATGAAATTATAATTTGTCAAAATCACCTGATTGATAATTATTCTTTAAACTAAGGGTTTATCCTGAAAATTTGTTTACAAAGATGGAACAATCTTTTCCACCTTTTGTGTGCTGTGGCATTGTGATGTTGTAGCTCCTCCTGTGAGGAACAGGAGTGTATTTCTGTCTCTTAGATTCTGGATTGACTCTAGCTAGGTCTTGCTTGACATGTAGTAGAAACATCACTTTTCTGAGGCTTCTATTCTCATCCTCTAAGAATCTGAGACTACCTTGTGATGATAGCAGATTATGTTAGCGAAGGTAAGGTATCCATCTCATCAGAGCCGGTCCTTAGCCTCCACCCCTGCTGCATGGGAGTTAGCCCAAAGAGTACCAGGAAAAGAACTATCCAACCAAGATCTGAAACCATGAGTTTATAATAAATCATAAGCAAGTAAGTTTGGAGAGATTTGTTAAGCAGAAATAGATTATGAACATGGCCCCACGGTTACTAAGAAATCCACATAGTAGACATGAAGGCAGCCCACTCAGAACAGTGCCCAGTATCAGAACGGCAATGGAGAATCAGCACTGGACAGAGGCATTATGATACAGAAAGACTAATAATACCCACACTTGCCACGTGGAATTAGAATAGGGTGCTGATCCTTTCATGTGTCACCTGAGATGCTTTCCATATGGTTCTTCCAAATGGAAGTGATTGTCGTGCACTGCGCCCCTGTCTGTGCTCTATGTGTACAATACAGTTCGCAAGCTTCAGGCAAGGGGCTGGAGGTTGAAATACACAAACACACACAGAAACAGACAGACACATGGATGTCTAATCACTGGTAAGAAGCCCTTTATTCAATAGCACCATGGAGGCTTATATACCCAACAGTCAAGTGGGCCAACAGGTGAAAATCTTATCCTCTGATTCTCAAGGTGAGGCACAGCTTTTAGTAGCTCTAATCAGAAGGCTCTAGCAGGGAAGAGCAGCTGGAGGCCAGGACTCCAAATGGTCCCAACAGGTGATGATTACCCATCACAAAGAAGGTCTAGGTACATGCAGCTTTGAAGTCATGTTTTCATTAGAAACAGCCCAAGTCTGTGTTGTTTTATACATGTGGACATCATAAGCAATTTGCAGAGCATTCACTAGCGTTTCTGGCTGGGATTTTCCTCTGGTTCTTCTCCTATGTTCTAACACCTCCCAATTCCCTTTAGGATCTGGGCCAGAACTTTAGCAGAGATGGTAACAGAAGGCTATAGCTACCTGTGGAACTAAAGGAAGACACTAGGAGCACAAGACTGGACTGGTATGAACAGGACACACTGGGAGATGAGGAAAGTTTCCTCAGTTTGGAAAGTTAACAATTCCCAGAGATTAGATATGGGGATTTAAAAAAAATTAAAGAGGGCCAGGCAGTGGTGGTGCATGCCTTTAATCCCAGCACTTGGGATACAGAGGTAGGCAGATCTCTGTGAGTTCAAGGCCTGCCTAGTCTACAAGAGCTAGTTCTAGGTGCTTATAGCAAGAAGGACATTAGGGAAGAGCCCTAGTGATTAGCAGGTTGAGTGAAAACAGGAATACAATATTAGTTATTTTTCTCATTGTTGTGGCAAAACATCAGATAAAGAAACATAAGGGGGTAAGTGTTTGCTTTGGCTCATGCTTTGAGAGGATTTTGTGTGTCACGTGGGAGAAGGCATGGAAGCAGAAGCAATGAGGTACCTGGTAGTAGCAGCTTGTAGGTGCTTGTTACATGGTACCAACCAGGAAATGTAAAGTGATTGTTCCAGAATCAGGCAATCCCAATTACAACTCATGAGATCTTCCTCTGAGCAACCCTCTTCTTCTGAGCAGCCTACTTCCTCCAGCTCGGCCTATTACTAAAGGTTCCACAACTCAACCATACAGCTCCAAACTTTGAAATCAAGTGTTCAAACACATCAACCTTCAGAGCACATTTTACATTTGAGCCTTGCTTAGCAAATGTATATAATGACTCCAGGTTTTGATAACCATGCATTTATGCAGCCCTGGGGAAACTTCACTGGCTTCAGATATAAAGAAACATTTAATAAATGGTTGACTTTAGTGATATGGCCAATGCTTGTAAAAAATGATAAGGAATGAGGAAGAATCATGGAGCAAAGATAGTGAGGACTCTGTTGCCACCAGACTTGAAGGGACAAGGTGGGGAAACAACTTACTAGGACTTCAGAAGAAGGAAATGCTTGAGTGGCACGGCTGTGGAGCTTAACTTCCACAGACCTGAAGGTGTTCACTGCCTTGACGGGGTCTAGCTGATGCCAGTGGGCAAAGGAGCTTTTGTAGGGCACACCTCTGCACATCAGCCCAGGGGGGCACTGAGGTGAGTGCAGAAGAGCAGAAAGGGATCTGAGAAGCTAGTTGAAGATGCCAGCACAGGGTGTATTTAAAAGATGATCAATATGGTTTTCTATCTTCTCCTAACATATAATCTTATCTGTTACCCACCTCCCACATGTCAGAGTAAAGAGAGGAAATGCAAGGGCTCAGGAATGGAGCCTAACTTGGATGGTGTTGCTGTTATCATTATTACTATTACGATCATTATTCTTGCAAACCCTTTACTATTAATCACTATGTGAAAAGAAATGCATGTTCATTCAAAATGCAAGTCACCTATAAAATGTAGAAAAGTAGAAAATAACTCACAATAGTGGTCATTCTGTCACAATCATAACAGCTAACTGCATTTTGGTGTATCTTCTAATTTTTTTCTTCTATGTGAACATACAAAGGTCTACACCTGTGAATTTGTGCTATGTATCTGTATGTTTATTTTCTTAATTTTATTGTTTTAATTAACCAATTAAGTGTATGTGTGTTTGTTTGCATTGCACGCAGGAGTGTCTGCGCTGATGAACTCACATGCCAAAGGCAAGAAAGATGCCTTCCACTATCACTCCCCACTCTATCCCCTTAAGACAAGGTCTGTCAGACAACTAGGAACTGTTTTGGCGGTGCAGGCTGGACAGTGAACTCCTGGGATCCACTTGTGTCTGACCTTCAGGGCTGGCGTTGCAGTGATGCACAGCCATGCCCAACTTTTGATGTGGATGCTGTAGATTTGAACTCAGGTTCTCATGCTGTGCCATAATTATTCTTATTGAGCTGACTCCCCATCTCCAGAGAATAACTTTTTAAAAACTGAACAAGTTATTGTGAAACTTGTGCTTGTGGGCATGTGCCAAAACCCTTGTGTTTTTCCTGTTTTATCTTTGAAGCCTTCAGAAAATTAAGTAGTTAACCATGGCTGCCACTTTCACTGTCAATGCTGCCATCCAGGATAAATTTGACAAGTGGATGAATGTCAATGTGACCAGATACCTGACAAAAAGCACCGTAAGTGGAAAAGGGCTTATTTTAGCCTCTGGCTTTGAGAAACACAGTCCATCGAGGAAGAGAAGGAACGGAACTGTTGAAAGTGACTTCGTAATACAGACCCAGAAGCATAGAAGAGAGCGAATCCTAACGTCCAGTTGGCCTTTTCTTCTTCTTCTCCTTTTTATTCAGTCAGGGAGAAGAACCCACGAGATGGTGACACCGACATTCATGGAAGTTCTTCCTCCCTCAGTTGAGCCTCTCTGGAAGTCTCTTCAAGATCCATCAGAGATGTGTGTCTTAGGTGATTGGAAACACAGTTGGGTTGACAGACAGGCTAGCCATCACATATATGGTGGCATGAAGGGTACATATAAAACATTTATAGGAGTAGAGAAATAACTTGGAGAGTTTCTTTCCAAATGAGTTTGATCATATAGCCACATACAAACTAATTATTAAGCAATTCATTTATTCAATATTCATTTCTAATTTTGTCAAAGTTAAGGTATATAATATGAACAGTTTATACTTAACTCTTTTCAGTCGCTATCAAGTCCTATTCCCTTCATCAAATACTGTTTGAAAAACACTGCTCCTCTAATTCAAAACCTTGAGAGAAACAGCCCGTTTAACAGATATCCATACATAAGCTACGATGAACATTTTGATCATAATATTCCACGTATGTATCTGTATAAATCAGGAAGACATCCTAGTGTCTATAGTACAGGAAGGTACTCTGTAGACTGCCAGAAGAGAAACGTATACCCCAACCCTGCCACAAAACCTTTGATCTATAATCTTCCCTGCCTGAAAAAATACGCTAGGGACAATGGTGGCACAACCCTTGTGGGAGTAACTAACCAATGTCTGACTTGATTTAAAGCCCACTCCACAAAATGTAACCCATATCTGGTACTGCTTGGGTAACCAAGAGCCAGAAACTAGATAGCCCAGAGACCTAGAGTACAACCATATACTACTAGTCTAAAAAACAAAAGGGAAACTAACAATAAAACGACTTCTAGTGATATTCTGGTGTACCAAAGATCAGTGCCTTACCTAGCCATCATTAGAGAAGCTGAACAAGGAACAGAGACCCAGAGCCAGACATTATGCCCAGAATGAGACCTTGGTACAACAGCTCTAAACTGGATACCTCCATCAAATCCCTCAGACCTCAGGGAACCCCTCAGAAGAGGATGGAGCAGGAATTGGGGAGACAGAGGGAATAGAGGACACCAGGAGACCAAGGCCCTCTTAACCAACTGAGTAAAGATCGTATGAACTCACAAAGACTGAAGCAGCAAGCACAGGGCCAGCACAGCTCTGCACCAGGTCCTCTGCATATATTAGTATAGCTTTAAGTCTAGTATTTTTATGTAACTCCTGAGTGTGTGAATGAGTGCGTCTCTGATTCTCATGTCTTCTCTTGGGCCATTTTTCCTTTTGTTGATTTGTCTTGTCCAACTTTGATGAGACAGTTTTTGTTTTAGCTTATTATATTTTATTTTGTTATGTTTTGTTGTTACCTCTTAGAAGTCTGTTCTTTTCTAACGACAGACAGAAAGGGAGTGGATCCAGATGGGATGGGTTGTGGGGGAAGAACTGGGAAAAGTAGAGGAAGAGGAAACTGTAATCAGGATGTATTGTATGAAAAAGAATCTATTTTTAACAAAAATAAAAAGTTATGTCTTCTTCCTCTGAGGCAGGAAATGTGCCAACTGTTTTAAAAATAAAATGTTCAAATACTAAATCAATCAATCAGTCATCAATCAAGAAAACAACTAATAACTAATAGTTAGGATATAGGGAAAGGAAACTTCCATTCGCTTGGTGGGATTGCAAACTGGTGTGGCCACTATGGAAATCAATGTGAAGAGTTCTCAAAAGACTAAGAATTGACTAACCATATGACCTGATTATATCACTTCCTGACATGTCTCCTAAGGACTGATATCCTACTACGGAGAAACTTACTCAGCCCTGCTCATCAGCTCTCTACTCACAAAAGCTAAGACACTAAAAGAGCCTAGCTGTCTTCCAACTGATAATGGATACTAAAAATGTGCTAAATATCTACAATGGATTTGTACCAGATGTAAAGAAAAACAAAATGGTTAATTTTTTAGGTAAATGGATAGAACTAGAAAACACTATGTTGAGGGAAATAATTCAAACCCAGAAAGACAAATGTCACATGTTCTCTCTTATCTGTGAATCCTATCTCTGAATCTTAGGAGCTGTGTATGTTAACGAGAATAAACATGGGATCCAGAAAAATGGAACCTGGGGGAAGGGAAAGAAGAAGCTGGGGGAGGGTGTAGGAGGCAGATGCTTTGAGGTGGGGAAAACGGGGAAACATGGAAGGTGGTTTGAAGACCGAGGAGGGTATCCAGAGGGACAGGGAAGAATGAGAAATAAACAACACTAAATATGTTTCAAAAAGCCACAAGGAAATATATTACTTCACAAGCTTATTTTAAAAACATATGCAATTAATTCAGTTTGGTAGATATTCATTTTTAAATATTACACATATATTATTAATATTATTTAATTCCCTTTCAAGAGTCATAGACTGGGACCTAACAAAATTCCAGTGCCCAGCAAGGGAACTCTCCCTTTGAGTACTGGTCAGGGGATATAAGAGACTCAAATTATATAGGTTATTGACATTGTCCTTGGTTGCCTCTCAGTACTTGAGGGTAAGACCCTATTGCTGAAGACACCGTGAACCTTGGGCACAGGCCTTGGAGCGGACAAGCAGAAACTGAAGTCTCCTCCCTAAGGACTAGCTCTCATAGTATCTGATGGTGCTTCCCAAGCTGCCAAAAGAGAAGCAAGCAATAATCCGTCTGTCAAACCTATGAATCACAGATAGCAATTATCACCTCAAGGTGCAGTAGTGGCCCCTATGTCCTGTGTTAACCAACAGCTATCTAAGTGGACTTAAGGCTTACTTAATAGTAAGGAATTCATGTTTGGTATTATAAGTCTAGTCAGCTACTCATGTCTGGAGGAGTCACAGATCCTAGAGGAGAACCCACTACTGTTGTTTCCCCCAAACCAATATAGTTCCTAATCCTTATACCCACAGATAGGTGTAGCTCTCAACCCTCATCAAAGTGAGTAGATGGAAGCTATTACAGAATTCCACAATTCGCCAAAGTGCAAAGGATACGTGACTATGGGGTGTTCACAATCACCAGCCCCAACTGATAGATCTATAATGAAGTTTCTACACCCAAGGCTCAGGGAGTACAGAAGAGGGAGATGAAAGATTTTAAGAGTCAAAGGACCAGGATAACTGCTATGAGATAGTGTCTTCTAGAAAGTACAGGAAGTTTCCATCTATGAAATCTCAAGATTATGTTTGCTTAAACAAGACCAGCGTAATGTCTGTGCTGGCTAGTTTTATGTCAACTTGGCACAAGTTAGAGGGATTTTAGATGGAACCTCATTTGAGAAAATGCTCCCACCAGGTCGTCCTGTGGGAAAGCGTGCGGTTCATCTTTATGGTTAATGATTGATGAGGAGGGCTTTAGTTCCTGTGGAAGTACCACTCCTGGGGTGGCCCTGAACGGTGTAAAAGAGCTGAGAAAGCCATGGGCAACAAGTCAGTAAGCAGCACTTCTCCATGGCTCTCTATCAGTTCCTGTGTCCAGTGTGTGTGTGTGGGTGTGTGTGGTGGTGTGTGGGTGTGTGCATGGATCTGTAGTCATAGTAATTATGTAAGAAGAGGTCATGAACTCAAAAGGGAGTGTGAAGAGTCGGGGGGAAGAACATGAAGAGGAAGAGGGAGTGGTGGAATTTATGTAAACACAGTATTCATTTATGAAATTCTCAAATAAATAAAAGCCTAGCTGATATCCTTTTTCAATGTTCATTGGGGTGGAAATATTCAATTATTTTGGAGAGCGGCATGATGCTGATTTTAAAAGGTGGTAATGAGATCCCTCAAAGGAGGTTCAGTCAGATTGAGTGCTAGCCTATTTTAATCAGTTTATGCTTTAAAATAATTACTAATGACACCCAAGTTGCTTTCATGGCCAGCTTCAACTGCTTGTCACAGGTTGAGATGGCCTTTATTATTACATTTTCTTTATTAATTTTGCGTGTATGTGTGCACACACGCACATTGGTGCTGTGACACGTTAGTGGAGGTCAGAGAACAAGCTGTGAGTCTCAGGTCTCTCCTTCCACCATAAGGGTGCCAGGGCTTGACCTCAGGCGTCAGGCCTAGCAGTAATTGCCTTTACCCACTGAGCCATCTCAAAAGCCCTTAAGAAGGGGCTTAGTAGCAACAGGAAGAAAGCAACGAGGAGAATAGCCCAGCAATCATAACCATTTGCATTTTCGCTGTACTCCTAGCATTTTCTATGAATATGCATACATATGCAAAAATGTGTATGTGTTCTCATGTTCTTCATAGGCTATTTCAAAAATAACTGAACAATTTAGTTTGCAACTTCTGTTTGTGAGCATATGTCTCACAAGTGGAGAGGCCGCAGTGAGGAAGCAGGCAGATTTTGCTGAGTGTGGAGAGGGAGAAAGATGGTGGTAAGAGACTGGCCATCAGGCGCCTACATCTACTCTTGACTTCCTCTACCAGGGATGGAAATACAGGCTACTTCCTCTTATGATATTTAACACTGTATTGACACTCACTCAAGATATTTTGGGTTTTTTATTGTAACTGAAGTGAGAAAACGATTAATTATGAGGGGGAAAGAATGTTTTCCTTGGTTCAAGGCTGATGACCTGAACACACTTAGTCGTGGCTAATGTGGAGTAGAGGAAAAGGCCCTCTGAATGCTGCTCCAGGGGTTCGCAAACTGCAACCCACAGATTGCAAGCTAAAGATAGGTTTTATATTTTTAAATAGTTGAAAAAGATAAAAAGGAGAAGAATATTTTGGGTGCGTGTGACAGTTTTATAACATTCAAATTTCAGTACCCATAAATAAAAGAGTTGGACAGTTGAATAGCTGTGATATAGACTGGATGTCCCATAAGCCTGAAAAATTTACAATCCTGTTCTTATAGAAAAAAGTCATTCTTCCTGTGACAGAACACATACTGTGCACCTGTTTCCTAAGACACAGTGGCCCTATCATTTATCCATATGCATGAAAGCTGAGGTTCTACAATTTTAAGCTTTCTGTTCCTGGTGAAATGATGGAACTGAGTTTCAAAGTCAGATGTCTGACTAGAGAAGCTGAAAAGCCATTTGTGTGAAGAGTGGTCGCTGAACATCTTTCTACAATGCTTTTTAGCCTTCTGAGTCCCACATCATGCCCAATCTGTTTCTGTTGGAAACCAGCATACTGTATAAAAAATACTGGGTGTGGTGCCTATTACTGACCAGGGATTTAATAAACACTAGCTAATAGGATTATGAAAATATAATGACTACTAATGATGAAGTGTTTTATTTTGCTCTATCTAGATACACATTTAGATAGCATCTTCTTTGATTAAATTATTATCTATTACACACACACATATACACACACATGCACACTCATGATTGTATCTACAAGATCTTACAATAAACCTTTTCCATCATTTCCTCTTTTTAAAGTGCTGAGTGGTGATATATTCTCTCTCCTTTTTGAGTAGCTGTTTGTCTTGATTTCACCGAGGCTCTAATTTCTTCCAACTGTGGTTTTTCCCTTCATTTATGAGCCCTCCGCCTCACTTCTCAGCTCCATCTCCATTTGTGATATCTCTACAACTCAAAGGGCTTTCTGTCCCAGGAACAATGGATGCTTTCTTAGCCATCAGGTTTGAGATGGCTATGCTCCAGTATGAGGGGCAACTTAATGACACCATTAGGTTTTGACATTTAGGTGTCTTTTATGAGCTGTCTAGCCTTGCAAACTGTTTACTGCAATCAGAGACTCTCAAAGGTAAAAGACACATTATAAACCATTTATGACAACCTCTTGACTATTGTTAGAAGTTCATCTGGTCCACTCTTGACAGGTACCCCAGATCATGTCTAGTCAGAGTAACTCACTTTTCTCTTAAGGCAACATCCTCCCTGTGAAAGAGTCATGTATCACAAAGATCTTGCTTATTCTGAGTCAAGTTTGCTATTCCATTGGAACTTTTAAAAGACTAATGATCATATAAAATAATGGGTTTCATTGTGATACGTTCTTGAATATTTTGTCCATATTTGTCCCCAGTGCCTCCATTCTCCTCTTGCTTGTCTGCTTCCTCCTACAGATACTTCACTTCTGCTTTCATGTTATAAACACATGTAAATACATTTAAATTTATTACGTTTATATGGATGTAAGCATATACATATTGATATTTAAATCTAGGTTAAGCGTGAGAGAAAACTTGTAATATTTTGTCTTCCTTCCTTTTCCTAGGCCCCCTTCTAATTTCTTGTCCTGTAATATTTGTATTTCTTAGTCTGGCCTATTTCACGAACCACAATATTTCTAAGCTTATCCATTTTCCTACAAGCGTCATGATTATATTGTCTTTATAGTTTAAAATTCCATTGTATGCACACACACACTACTTTTTTCTCTATCCATGCATCTGCTGATAGGTGTCTAGGATGTGTTGTAGGAGGCCACTTGTTCATTTCCTGGCTGCCCAGACTCCTGAAATAACCACACAGAAACAGAATTAATTTAATCACTGCTTGGCCAATCACTATAGCATATTTCTAGCAAGCTCTTACATGTTAAATTAACCCATTTCTATTATTTTATATTTTATCACGAGGTTCATGGCCTACTGGCAAGGATCAGGCTGGCAAGTCGCATCTTTTCCCTCTGGCGGTTACATGGCATCTCCCTGACTCTGCCTTCTTTCTCCCAGCATTCAGTTTAGTTTTCTCCCCTTAGCTCTGTTCTACCCTACTATAGGCCCAAGGCAGTTTCTTTATTCATTAACCAATAAAAGCAACACATAGACAGAAGGACTTCCTACATCAAGGATGCTTCTGCATCTTGGCTATTGAAGCAACAATAATCACAAGTGTGCAGGTATCTCTGTGGCCTTGTGACTTAGATGGGTGCAGTCAGATATTCTGGTAATTCCATTTTAATACTTTGAAGGATATCCACATTGATTTCCAAAGTGGATGTTTAAGTTTACTTCCTCCAAGGAAGGTAGTTCTAAGGGATTAGAGCTGATTTTAACACTTGATAATAACTCAGGGGACTGTTAATCCCAAGACATCAGTAAGTGGATTGATCTCAGGAGCCAGCTGTCATGAGGTTCACTGCTGCACACAAAACTCTCAGGCTCTCGTGGACAATTTGATGGCCACACTCTCATCTTTTCAGCAAGGTGCTGCTGCTCAATGGCCTGTGAAAATACAGAGACAGATCACCTGCACAGGCTCAATATTGTGTTTGCTTTCCACACTCCCACTACATGCGAGAGACACTCTCAGCTAGAATATAAGATGCTCAGGGAGAACACACTGGGGAGTTCTGTGTTACATAATGAGAAATAGTGAAAGATGAAACTCATCAAAATGTAAATAAAAGTGAAACTCTGCACCAGCAAAAGGCTAAGCTGCTAAAGTTGTAGGTCACCCAGTCTGGTGACTTCAGCTTGATTCCCTACCACCCACTTGGGGAAGAGAGAAAACTAACTGACCTCCACACCCAAGCCATGGCATGGACATGCCTCCCAAGACCAATTAAAAGAAATAGACAATAAAATTTAAAGAAGAAACTAAGGGGAAATAGTTCAACGTAGAGAAATGTACGAAACATGATTCTGCAATACTTTCATTACTAATCAGAAGAGGAAATAAGTCTAGAAGTAAATTTTAACAGCAATTCCTAGCAGAACATAATTGGGAATTTTAAGTAATTCATAAATTGTCAGATACTAATTTAATTACTCATGACTTCATGTTTTAAATATAGCATAGATAGTATTCACCAATACATAGTTATAGGGTAATTTTCTGCTGGAAGGTAAGCTTTAAACTCTCTCTTGGGCACTTTTCTAGTTTCCTGGGATTTCCAGTTCATTTCTCCCTTGTATATACATGGTATATATACATGCATATCTATCTATCTGTCTGTCTGTCTGTCTGTCTATCTATCTATCTATCTATCT